>CAJNIZ010007958.1:1307-35706 GCA_905231905.1 Symbiodinium pilosum
TCCACCGATCTTGCGGCAAACTCACAACGTATGCAGCTAACTTCCAATATTGTTTGAGTGCTGCTGTTGCCCAATCAGACAAGGCGTAATGCTCACAAACCTGTCGCACCTTCGCGTTCCAGAGGTGCAAAATTTCGTGCCATGGCTGATCCCAAGAAATGTCAGTTGGTGGACCGACAACACTTCGCAATAGCCGTCTGAATTCGACATTCATGTGGGCTAAGTCTGCTTGGTAAACAGCCCTGTGCCTTGCAGCAAAGCAAGCCACCGGAGTGATGATTGCCTGAAAATACTTCAGACGGCTGCATAATGAAACGTTCCAATCACGCAGAATCCATCCATTTGCAAAAAGGGCCCGGGAAGCAGCCCCAAGATGATGGTTGAGATCATTGTTTGTGGATGTTGCTTCTCATTGGGGGTTATGTTGCGGTTGTGTATCTCGGTCGCCACCAAAAGAGCATCATCTTCCTCGCATCTTCCATTGGTCGTTCGCCATGGTAGTCGTAGGCACCCGCGCCACACATGGAGCCATGAGGTGTGCTGGTTAACAACAGAAATTCGTGGCAACAAAGAAATTTTTCAAAGTTTGGGGACAACCTTCATAAGTATGGCGTCGACAGGTCAGAACCCCATGCCTTGCATAGGCAGAAATCGTATTCATTCACCTGGCCATATGGCCGAGCGTACCAATGTGTCCTTCACTCGGCTGATTGACCTAGCGCCCTGGGCCGTTCGTCAAAGCATCCAGCCCTTCCGTCTAAGCTTGCGCATGTCCGCCAGGACGTGGCTGATGTCAAAATCAGCAAGCTGCTTTTTTCATAATGGCAAGGTTGGCAATCCATACATCGCGGCAGGAGAAACCACCGCATGGAAAAGCCTCAGGCGATTCTTGAAAGAGACGTGTCTATTCAGCAACATAGCCCGATGAGCATGGAATTTACTCCACGCAGCCGGGATCCGATGTGAGCATTCTGCTGCACAGCGGATGCGCAAATTACCACAAAACACACGTCCAAGATAATGACGCTGATCCTTTCCATGAAAAACGGAAATCACGTCGCCTTCCACATCCAAAAACGTTGGTGATGTGAGCTCTTTGGTTGTGAGAATCCTGCTTTTCGGGGTTCAACTGTCATCCAACTTAGCGCAACCTTTGAGAAAGCGTTTCCAACATGTCCACCAACTTGGACTCTTCTTTTTGCTGTAGAGCACTCGGCCATCTGGAAATCGAATGTTCGTCAACCGTTCGACGTGACCAATGTGAATCCCACCAATGGCCGACCGATTTTTCCATGCTCGCACAGCTTCCTCAAGCCCAGCGTTGAAAAGCAATGGCTTCAAAATGTCCCCTTGCTTGATTCCTCGCAATATCTGAAACTTTCGACTGCCGTTAACCGAACCATGTTGTCCAATTTACATTGTTTTCAACAGCTGTACACATGATAGTGGCACCCCTTGCCTGGCAAGTGCAGTGAAGGTTGCATTGTGTTCGATGCGGTGAAAGGACCTTTTTTAATCCAAACTTGCAAGCCATCAGTCACAGTTTCACTCAATTGATTTGCCATGCACGCCGGGTAATGGGAAAACTTTGCTCGAAAACCCGCCGCGGTGGGCATAGTGGGCGAAGGCCATGGATAGCATGACTGCTCTGATGGCGACCGGTGCATGGCTCCACCGACGCCTGGTGACGCCTCGTGCCCACAGGCCCGCGAGCGTGCTTCAATGCCTACCAATTCTTGGTTCAATGTGTTGCTCCTGCTTCATGCTGCCCGGCGGTTGGATGATACCCCTTCCTTATTGGGGTAAAGCCTAGGGACCCCATTATATAGTCAAAGTGGTCCATGAAATGCGGGTCTCAACTGTTTTGGGGGTACCCCGAAAAGTCTATATACTGAGGCTTTTGAGATTGGTCCAAACTGTTACACCCAAGTATATCATGAGGGAGAGCGGCGCTTCAGGACACACAACCGGGGGGAACACGCAATCACTGTGTCCATCACCCGTCACAGAGCGCAACTGTAGACCCTGCTAAGGACCCAAAAGAAGTCCTGGGAAAGGCTGGGTGCACAGTACATGTACAAGGGACACTTTACCACCGGTTCATGTTCGGTGTCATTTCTCATAACCTGTGTCTAGAATCATTATAAACCGTGCCAGAGGCCCAACAGAAGTCTTGGGAAGGGCAAGGTATACAGTACATATACAATGTCATCTCAAATTCCTGTTTTTGGTAGGTATCATTTCTGAAAGAATCACTGTGGACCGTGCTAAAAGCCCAAAAGAAGTCCTGTGCAGGGCTGGGTATACAGTACATGTATAGTGGAAACCTGGTGGGCATCATGTCTCGTAGCCTCTGTCTATGTCTGGAATCATTGTGGACCCTGCTAAAGGCCAACAGGAAGTCTTGTTGAGGGCTGGGTATACAGTACATGTACAATGGAAACTTGGTGGGCATTATCTGCCTAGAATCACTGTGGAACCTGCGCGAAGAATGAAAAAGGATGCATCGGACAATGCTGTTATATTACTTCAGTTCCACAAAAATGAACCCCAAATCCCACACATATTTGATCAGGCCAACAGATCGCAAGTTTTGTTGGTTTGATGTTGCTGAGGTCCCTGGGCAGGTCATTTTTCAATGACAGCCCTGTGTACCCCCACACTTTCAGTAGGGAATCATAACAAAAAAAATCGGGGTCTATAAAATGACTCTCCCATGTACCCCAGAATCAACACAGGGCACCCAACATGTCATGCTACACCCGCAAAAAATGGCTCGCCTACGGACCCCCCACGAAATACCCACTATAAAATGACCCCTGTATAAAATTAAAAACATTTTATAGGTGACCAGGGCTACCCATTTCATAGAGGAATAAGGGAGGGGTATGTTCGATGCGCAGCTTACTTGTAACTGCAACAGGAACAGCTGGAGTGACTGAATCGAGTGCAATTCCACGAGTTGGATTTGTCTGCCTGGCTGCACGCAACCATTGCCAGATGCGGGCGTTCTCCAAAATGGCAACCTAGCAGGGTCCCCATGCAATGCAAGCAATTAATTCGTAGCGCCTCCACCCGCATGTAATCACGATAGCCATGATAGCACCAACTCCTTCATCTACTGCCCCATGTTGCTACACAGGGCATTAATCGTAGCGCCTCCACCCGCATGTAATCACGATAGCCACGATAGCACCAACTCCTTCATCTACTGCCCCATGTTGCTACACAGGGCAACACGCAACGTATCCCACGTCTAGAATCGAGACGACTCGGCCGGGTTGAGGGCCTTGTCGAGCTCGAGGCCGTGTTTTTTTTGGCTGGCGCCAGCAGGCACCAACCACGTATTGCCCGATGCTGTGGCGGCGACGGTGTGCAGTACTCAGACGGCTAAATGGGACCACCACCTTCGCGACCACGCGGGCACTGACCCAGACCACAGCGCACGAGGCGTAGGGCTCCCTGGTTCCACCAGCCGCCGACCTTTGTGCCCAGGACCACCCCCATGCTGAGCTCCGGGTACGCAGCGCACTTGCGTCGCTCTGCCATCCTGAGCGGCCCCCAAGCAATGCTAGGAGCTCAGCTAAAGCTCGCGCTTTTACTGTCGCCTCCGGCGAACGCCCGCCAAAGAGACCGTCCAAGGCGTCCCAAATAGCATCGTCATGCATTTTGGCATATGGACCATGGATCTCAGAGCACCACCTACGGCTTGCATCTGCTTGCAAGAGGCCGGCAGCATGTAGTTGACAGTGACGGACACGTTCCAAATCTCTTGCAGGACCTTCTGTTGCCCGGTACCCAGGCAGCATCTGAATTCGACCGCGCTGTCATAACATTTCGTGGAAGTGGCCAATGGTACGTCACTACGTCATGTTCCCACAGTGGCTCTGCCTGTTGATCCTGCTCCACCTGAGCGTGCTGACTCGCAGGACCTCGTGCACAACAACAACGTTCCCATGCCACGTGATTATATGGTATCGGCCGTCCCGCCAACTGAACGTGCCGCAGGTACAGAGCCTGAGATCCCCTACGCCCCACGCACTTGCATCAGCACCGGTGTCAGTAGCGCGGGAGTGCGCAGTGTGGCACGCGCCGCCGCCGTCGCGTTTGCAACGAACCCATCCCACATACGACTCTGCGTTATCACTGTTCGCAAGGCTGCCGCTTTTCCGATTGTGCAGCTTGTTTTGCACCATCCGCACGACACATTTCCGACACTGGAGCAATGCATCGGCGCTCGAGTGAACCAGCCCGTTGCACAGATGCCCCTTCCACGGGCTCAGCCCATACCTCCACATTTGGGCGTTTACAGTTGACAGGGTATGTCAACATCTCACTTGACGAATTTGGTGCCAAAAATCCATTCACTCATTGCCACTGGTAGTGTTGCAAAATTGGGGTCCCACAAGTTGGGATTGAGGGCACCACTGCGTGGGGTGCTTGGCTGCAAATCAACCGCAGGCACGGCGCGTTCGGTCGCCGACCCCAGTTCATTTGACATGTTGTCAGCTACCGGATCTCTTTTGCCATTGTTCCGTACATGGACTTCAGCACGCCTTGCAAACTTGTCCCTATAAACCCCCTGTGTACCCGCCTTTGATTCTGCATCGCACCCGGATCCCGATGGCATAAGTTCCCTAAGTGATAATGAGGTTGATGATGGCAACAAGGTTACCAACATGGGTTTCGTTGAAAATGTTGTTTGTGCGATTCCTCGCTGCGACACGCACCCGTCGCAGACAATCCGGTTGGCACCATTAGCACGTTTATCTCAGGGCATCCAAGATCTGCAGTCGTCTGTTGTGTTTTTATCCAACATGGTCAATAGCATCCCCCCAGACATTGAGCTCGCGTTTGCCAGGCGTTTGTGCTGGGTCCGTCAGCCACCACACGGCACAACTGACGCCTCGGCGCTTTCCCTCCACCTCCTCCACCTCAAGGGGTCGTTCGTCGTATCGTGCGGCCACCACCCCCTCCCCCACCTCGCGTGCAGAATCCCCCGTCGCCCCCCCCACTCTGTGCAGTGGCAGAGGGTGAGTGCAAACGGCTACCATTGGTTTCTGGGACAATGCGTCGTTGTGAAACACAGCTCATTGACCGTGTGCTGCCGCCTCCTCCGCCACCTCCGCCGCCACGCCACCTGTGTATCGCGATGCCAGCTTGCAGCATCCGAATTCGACCAATCCCACCCTTTGCAGCTCCCCAGCGCGTGCAGTAGGCGAACCCAAATCCTCTGCAATGACCTGCCCCACCGAAGTAAGGAGAACTAGAAGCCACTCTCACACAAGCTCCTTCATAGTGAAATCATACATATTATGTTGCTGCCACAGGCCTCGTGCACAGAACTGGCATCCGTGCCAGGCTTGCTGTTGCAGTTTGCCGCGGTCCTTGCGTTCATCGGAAAGTCTCTGGGCATGCTACAGCAGTTATTCCTTCTCTGTTCCAGGCCATACTTAAACCGCCCCAACCCCATCATGCTTCGAGCTTGGGAGGAGGTGGAGGTCTTTCCAGAGTATCGTGTTCTGGTGACTGAGGATTCCGATGATCAGACTTGCTGATTCCAAAAACATAGGTTCCTCGAACCTCTGCCTTTTCGGAGCCACGCAAGCTGCTTAGTGCGTTGGTTATCCGCTCAATCACGACAAGCATCAACAAGCTGTCCGAGATCCTTGAGGATTTGGACCCGGTCTTCGTAGTCTCAGTATGAGCTGTGGCTTTCAAGCTCATCTCTGAACCTCAGATGAACACATGTGCTCCCGGCATATGATCAGCTGGAGTCTGCAAGCGCGATGAGCGGTATGAAATGGTATCTATATAGGCATGCTTCGCATAAAACCAACATGTTTTGCCAGCTGCACTGCCATGCAGTAGGAAGATGCTTTGAACTCTCTAGGCCGCGGCGGTGCCTTTTGAAGTGCCTAAAAAACAGTGCATGCTGGCGTGAATCCAATCCAATGCCAGGGGCACTTTGGGGGATCCTATCAGGAGGTGATATTACTGAATCATGCTTCACTCAGTTCGATCAGGTGCACGTGTCCTGGCACGGCGAAGCGCCGCCTACTGTAGCACCTCCGTGGCTGTACAGTTTGACTCCCCATGAACTCGGGTTCTGCATTGCATGCTGCTTAGAACATCAAGAAATTATGAACCTCTGACGGTTGAGCACTTTGAATTAAACGCTCGAATGATCGGCTCGCCTCATTAGAGACAAGACCCCACAAAGATGATCATGCATTCAGCAATGCTCAGAAGAAACCCCCAGAATTCAACATAGCATGCGAATGCGATCGCCATTCTATGCAGGAGACGTTGCAGCAGAAGCTGGTCACGCTCTGCACGAAGACTCAGCAGGTCATTGCTTTTCATGCCCTTAGGTCGGCGGGATGCCGATGCAGACACCTGCTCAGAGCACACATGTCAGGCCGTTGTAGAAAAGCGGCGTGCCTCACCTGACGTCGCGATGGGGTGCCAGAGCCAAATCGCATAGGTGGATTGAATGCAACACCTCAGCACAGGTCCAGCTGCTTGCTTTCCAGACACTGACCCAACTCAAAAAAATTATGATGGATTCAGCCACAAGTCGCCGTGGCCGTCTGATTGCTGCCAACTTTTTCGTAATTGAAGGCGCGCGCATGCGCACATTCAAGAACAGCTAATCCCATGGGTTGACTTGAGACAGGCTGCTTGTCGATATCTGTGGCTGCGGGTCACTTTGTAGAATTGCCAACTCACGTCGCAGCAAGAACACCTGTCCAGCTCGTAGATCTAGCAAGTTTTGTAATGCTGCGCAAGACGAAGACTTGCAATGTCAAGAGCCTCGTTTCGCAAGGAGAAGAGCTCCTGATCTTCCGCTGTCGGCCTAGGCCTTGGCTCAACCTGTGCAATCGCGCGCTTCCCCTCAGCTCAATGCCGTGCAAAAATCCATCAAGACGGCGCAGCTGCCCCCAAAATCCGAAATTTCATGTAGCGCGTTCACTCGTAAATTGCGAAGCTTGCCATGCGACAATCTGGAAGAGGGCCTCTCAACTGTCTTGAGCACGTGATTCGGTGGCACCATGTGGCCTTAGGGGCACCGCAGTGTTTCAAGGCCGCCTAAGCACCAGAGCAATGCTGTGATTGGGTGCGGCGTCGGGTTCCTATGAGCTCTAAGTGTTTGTACGGGCCTCTAGCAGTTTAGGGCATCTTTCCGCTTTTGGCTAGTCGAAAACACCTGTCCGTTTCTGTAGGCATGGCCTCTGGAGTCGCAGAGCTTCCTGTTTCTTTCGAAAGGTACGGCACGCGGACGCGGGATGGTTGTGCAAGCATGGCATTAAGTGCTTTATGATCGCTCAAAAAAAACCAAGCACGCGGATACCTTGTGAGCATTTTGGCCGAGGATTGATTGCCAAGTCGACTGGCAGCGCATGTAGCGCAACATGTTCGCAGTCCAGAAACGTCAGCCTTCAAGAGAACAGGGTCACGACTCACGCTGGCTTCCATCTCATCTCAAAGCTCTGAGCAAGAAGCCATGAAGACCCTCTCACTGTGAAACCCTGACAGCTGTAAACACATACTTGTAAAGTCCGATCGGCCATCTCTCAGCTCAGCTCTTTCAATTCCCATAATGCTGGAAATAAAGCAGATCCTTGCACAGAGCTTGCCTGGTCGCTTTTCTCGCTGGTCACGATACCCACCTGATCAGAGCTGACGAAGAGCTGACGAAGTGCTGCCAAGGCACTCGTAACCAACATGTTCAAAAATGCAGTAGCTGAGGGTCTCTCATAGCCTGACTCACTTGACAATATCTTAAGCACAGAATTCACGGAAAAACTGCGCCAGGGAGATCCATGCCTAAGTCTGATTTATTCGGGACTTTATTGACTTTTTGGTGTCATTTCCCGAATACAAGGCGAAGGCTTCTCGTGTTAAGGACTAGGGCCTGCCATGTAAGCTTCTCGAATTTCAACTAGAACGAACAACGATTCAGAATACTACATCGATTGGAGACCATGAGAATACTCCTGGCAAAGGGGCCTATAAAGAGAAAAAAGAAGCCGATACTTGAGAATATGTATCTGAATTTACGACATATTTAGTACGGAATCTATGCATAAAAAAATGAGGCGAACCAACAGGAGCCCAGGGGCGCAATAGCTATTAAATGCCCAAAGCAGCCAACAACTCACTGACTAGGCCCATAATTGGGCTACCGCTAGAACCAAACCTCTGTTCCTACGAGCGGAATAGAAGTTTCTTCCCCACAATGAAGATACAGGAGAGGTATAATTGACTTGAGAAAAGTGGAAGCTCTAGTTCCTTGCAGATGTTTCTTTTGATTCCATAGAAATTCAATAGAATGAACTGGAGCTTGAGCTCTCTCCTCATGTGGAGAAGGTTTGTTTCCATTTGAAGAAAAATTCTCGCTGCTTTGCATAATGTGTGTATAAGGCTCTGACTAGAGTCAAGCCTATGTTCTCCAGAAGAGAATCTTTTCTCTTCAAGAAGGATACAAAAGCAGCCCTATTGAAGGACAAGTTCGACAAACATGTGCTCTAGCACACGGGTTCCGTTCTAGAATGAAAGGTGCATTCCAGAATAGTATGAAAACAAGACGAGATCTAGGTCCGTAGTATGCATAAATGGCCGTGCTTTCCAGGTTTAAGGATGCCCTGACCCATCCCACAAGAACACATATACTAAACAAATGAAAAGGTGTACAAACGAAGGGGTCAAGGTACGCCGCCGAACAGAAATCCAGAAACTATTGATCTAGATGCATTATATGGGCAAGACCATTATGTAATATGGTTTTCCCCTACTCAACTGCGTGCATTTCTTGATATAACTTATTAACTTATGTATAAGCTATTACAATACAATCACTACATTGACCAGGAGACTGATCAGTCGAGGGTGGGCAGGGGGGGGTGTTTTTATTGCGGTATCTATTGTGGTGTCAACAGTGTACTGCCGGGAAGTGTTTGGATGTGTTTGGGCATGCAGCACCACTGACTAAAACAAAAATGTGATAGTAGCAATGATCCTAGATATTATATGGTTCATAGCAGTAGCTTTCTACTGAAATTGCATGTACAATGAGGATGAGAGCAGTACGAGTAATCATAGTGATGTCGCGATAACCCTTTAAAAGGCAACAAGCAAGCTAATGACAAGAACAATCATCACGGTAAACGACCAGTGGCAGTAGCACCAGTACGTAGTACATACCAGTACAAGTAGAAACCAGAATCGCAACGCCCGGGAAACCAGGATAACCTCTATGGTCATTATGCCAGGAGACTGGATGAGCATGAACCAAAACCCCGGCTGCGGACTGCGCAACAACAAAACCCCTACACCAAGATCTCTGACCACACCTTCGTCTGGTACAACCGCTCCCACGGTGGAGGCGGTGGTTTGTTGCAGATACCTGGCATGCTATGCTCCCAACGGGCGTAGAAACGCCTTGTGAGCTAGGCGCAGCTAGGCTGCCTGTGTCATCTGTGTCTGGCTCCCTCGGCTCGTTTGATCCGTTTGCTGCAGTCTGCGGTCTCCGCTCCATTGCTGCCATGCTTGGCTCGTCAGCATACGCCTCAAACCAGAAAATGAGAGAAAGCAATGGAGGCTGCGTGCTGCGCCATGCTGCGCCATGCTGCGCCATGCTGCGCCATGCTGTGCCTCAACTTCAGTCGAAGGATTCCATCTTGCCGCAAGCCTAGGGCAGTCAACTGCTCAACCTGATCAACACCTCCAATGGATGCTGGGCTTCTATGCTGGCAGCTGACTGCCTGCGTGCAGCCGTGCAGCTCCTTGCCTCTGCTTGGTTTGCCTTAGTGAGCTTGGCTCCCGATTCGCAACGGAAGTGTCATGAATGCTCGGACTGTGAGCACATTGTAGGGCTAGATGGAATGAGCGTTGGACCGGATGCCAGCCACGTGCGCGCTATCTGTGCCTGCCAGGTGCTCTGTTAAGCCAAAGATGGTCCCACACGACGAATATTGGGCACACAAAGCAACAATCCCTTGTGCCTCCTGTTTTATTGCTCCAGGTTCTGGAGTTTTGCTGCGTTTGTCCATTATCTTGCCTCTGGGGTCCACGCGTTCCCTGTTGACATGCCTCACTGGCTTGACACCTCGACCATCTGAACTTTTTGCCGCACTGCCTCCAAGCGCCTTCGTGTTGGATGTTTGGTCAATGGCTTGCTTGCGCGACTGTCCGAATGGATCTGCAGCGCGACCTTCCCCCTGGACTGCTTCTTGGCTCGAGGATTGTGTTTCTGCTGCATGAACCTCCCCAGCTTGCTTTACATGCATCGCTTCCTCGTGCGAAGATGGCGTGTGCGAATCACCATCTTCCTTAACCTTAGACCCCGTCGACTCTCCAGCGTCTGAGGCTCTATGTTGGCTCATGGATTGTGCTTCTGCTGCACGAACCTCCCCAGCTTGCTTTACATCCATCGCTTGCTCATGCAAAGATGGCGTGTGCGAATCACCATCTTCCTTAACCTTAGACCCCGTCGACTCTCCACCGTCTGAGGCTCTGTGTTGGCTCGTGGATTGTGTTTCTGCTGCATGAACCTCCCCAGCTTGCTTTACATCCATCGCTTGCTCATACGAAGATGGCGTGCGCGAATCACCATCTACCTTAACCTTAGACCCCGTCGACTCTCCACCGTCTGAGGCTCTGTGTTGGCTCGTTTCTGCTGCACGAACCTCCCCAGCTTGCTTTACATCCATCGCTTGCTCATGCAAAGATGGCGTGTGCGAATCACCATCTTCCTTAACCTTACGACCCCGTCGACTCTCCAGCGTCTGAGGCTCTATGTTGGCTCGTGGATTGTGCTTCTGCTGCATGAACCTCCCCAGCTTGCTTTACATCCATCGCTTCCTCATGCGAAGATGGCATGTGCGAATCACCATCTTCCTTAACCTTAGACCCCATCGACTCTCCAGCGTCTGAGGCTCCTCTTTGGTCCCTGGAAGTCAAAGAATTTTCTCTTGGTGTGTGAATCTCCCGAGCCAGCAAGACATCGCTCCCCCGCGCGTAGCTCTGTGACTGTACCTCTGTGGGCGATTCGGCATGTAGCGGGGAGAGTTCATACTTGCCTCCGGGCTCCGATTCAGTGATGATAGGCGGGGTCCCGTGCAACTGCTCAAAGTCATCAAGCTGCTCCTGGTGGAAGGCTGCGCCACTTGGCAGGGTCTGCGGTCTACTCATACATCGCTCCCGGGTTGGCTCCAGCTGAAAACGTCAGACTTAGCAACGCCCGTGGAATTGGTGGCACCCAGCGAGTCAACGCAATCGGCGGCCATCATGCCTACAACATCTTACAACGGTCCCAACTTTCATGATGCCAGACTACATTCACGTGCTGTCTCTATGAACCCCACAAGCTTACACTGCAAATCGCTACGAAGGTGTCCCACTGTCCGCAGCCACTCGACCTTGATTCCATGCGTACTACCATGCCAGCGTGCTGCATTCCAGGAGCATGATGCATGCCTATAGCCTTGATAGCACTTGCACCCGCAGACCTGCTTTACTGCATGTTGCATATGTTGCGAGGTAATCCTGCAGCGGATGCTTCTCGGAGGTCTGGGCACATAAATTCTGAATGACTGTCCGATGCTACCATCAACTGCAAGCCACAGAGACGGGACAAAAAATTGACAGAGAGGCCACAGGTCCCTTTGCAAACTCTCGCGCGAAACGTACGCCTACTACCTCCACAAGTTTGCCATATTTCTTTAGTTTGAGCATGCAGCATGTCCCTGCTATGGTTCGTGGCTATCTGCAATTGATTATGAAAGCCATGTGCTGGAATCAGCAACCAGCTGAAAGGTTGGCTGTACACTGTACAAATTGCAGCTGCTCTTGCAAATATCGTCTTCATCATTCTATGGGCGGCCTGTGTGAGAATCAAGAGAGACTGGACTGCTGTCTTGAAGGCATCGAGCCGTGAGGATCGTGAGGCAGCTCCTTTGCCATGGCACAGCTTGAGCCTCTGACAGCCTCAGGCCCTGTGGCAGATCCTCCTTGAGCAGAAATGTTTAAAGCGATTCGGAGCATTTCCTCTGGCGGTAGACTGTAAAGTCTGTGATTGATGCTGAAGCAAATGCTGGCAAAGCTGACACTCAACGCATTTGAACGAATGAAGAAACGTCTCCCCGGCCAGGTCGCATCAGCTGCGTCAGCCTGAGAGCTGCAAAGCATGCAAAGGGATGCGAAAGGTTCTTGGCGAGGATCTTTCAAACTGCCAAATGCCGCCAAACGCTGCCAAGCTGCGTTTTTGAGCCTGGAAGACCAGAATAGGAAGGAGGCAGCCCAGTGCATAGACCGCATCAGTTCCTGGCTTCACCTTGCCCAAAACATAGCTGGCTTGTCCAGATGAGTTTCGGCAGGCGCGACCCAACACAGGATGCCCGTTGGTTCATCGTAGTGCATTGTCAGTACTTTTGCTGCAGCGTCTGGGAGTCACGTTAAGGTGCCCAGCGTTTGAAAGTTTCATCCACCCAAATCTCTTAGGCCTAGACTCTTCCAGGATCTGCATTTGTTTGGGAGCGATGCTCTTTGCACTGGTTACCTGCTCTTCCCAAAGTCTGCTGAACCCAAGCTCTGCTGGCTAACCCTTTTGACTTTTGAATGGTGTTTTCCACACTAAAGATTGCTCATGTCATTGTGGCAAACCTCATGAGGTTCCTAGGAGCACATGACAGATTGCTCGAACCCTCTGCCACTTGCTGCCAAGGGGGCAGTCAGAGACCTGAGCTCTCATGCAATATGCAGTCGAAGATTTGTGAGGCCCAATTTGCATCTGAAGAGCATGAAATTCTCATCATGTCCTTAGGTCTAATGCACGCCGAGCTTACTTTCATCGCTGGCAAAGATGGATTTTCACTTCTCCAAAGCCATCTTCAGCCTATGTCTTTGGCTCTCGAAGGTCGGCTGCTAGGCTGGAATCCCCTTTGATCCCCATTGGGTCCCTTCAACACACGTTTCATCGAGAGCGCGCAGGGGCCTTTTTTGTTGCGCAGCAAACGTTTTTGAGAAGGCACTGAAAAGCATGTCATGGGATGGCTGCTGGTGTTCTTTTGCTTTCCGGTTGGTGCATGTAATGCAAAGCGAACAAAAAGCAAATTGATAAAGCGCAAACCAACTTGGAAGACAAAAGCAGCCATGGAAACTTGAGAGACCCTGCAAGAAGCATCAGACGCGCTGTAACAGAAACGGAACTGCAGCAGGCTTGATTGGGAAGTCGTGCAAGGGCAGATTCAGATGTGTTTTTCCTAACTGGACTGGGAAGGGTTCCTGATATCTTCATTCTCGATCAGGGGCAACATGAGGGCTCTTCGCTCAAGGATCGGAGATAGTGCTACTTGCGATGATGGTATACTTCCAAATGGCTGCCCATAGGCGTGAGGCTGGCGGCCAGTCCGCTCCATGATTTATTCTTTTGAAATCTGTGGCAAGGCGCCAACTGTGGCAAAAGCAAGGAGGCGGCCAGAAGGCAGCAGGCCCAGTTCCACGCGTCCCGCAGCAAAACTCACTACCAAGGAGTCCTTGGCGATCCAGACTTCTCGTTAAAGTCAATTTGCGGTGTTGGTAGGGCCACTGCCGACTTCGTGCTCTCGCTTTGCAATAAATAACGCTGCCGCGCTGTGTCCCCTGCAAAGCAGTCAAAGCTGATGCCGATAACCACACTGCTGATAACCACACTGTTTGTACTCCTGTGGCAGTGGACTGCTGCTTGCGTGCCTCCAAGTGGTGCAGGCTTCAACTCTCCCAAACACTGTCCTTCATGCCACATCACGTGGGCAGTGACACTGATATGAGATCAAGAAAAAACAACAACATGCATGATGATCCTTCTCCATCTTTCAGCACGAGATCCGACGTAATAGCTAGAAGGATCCGGCCTCGCCAAACTTCTTAGCACGCAACGCTTTGGGGTTGGAGCTTTGCTTGCAACAAGGCGTGCAAGGCTGTGACACGGAAGCCGGGTATTTCAGAAGCGTTTGTTGCAGCTTCACGCGAAATGTTCTGGGGTCTCGAGTGATCACAGGAAGCTGCAGACCAGCTCACTGAGCGAAGAAGCCATCTCCAGGTAGCTTTCAGGGATCAACATCCCCAAGGGCCTTCTTCTCCCTAACGATCAAGCATTGCTACTCAAGGGATTCGGTGGAAAGCCTTGCTTCCCGGGCATGACTAGATAGATTTTCGGTTTCCCGGCCTCATTAGTTTTGCCATGAGATTCAGATGTCAGCGACGTTGTTGCAATGGCATCTCTTATGTGTGCCGATTTTAAAACATATGAAGGCCTGGTCGTGTCTCGCTAATGGCCGCATAAGTACATCTTGCACGGAAGTCCTGGAACTCAACCCTCAGTGCCCAGTAGCCCTTGGCCACCAGTTGAACTTCACTGATGAGGGCGCTATGGGTGGGAGGCCGACTTCATTCACCAAGAGAGTTAGATCAAACTAACGAAGGCTAGAACTTGCCAGTCCCTGTAGGAGCTGCCTGCGTCGCCTTCGTGCGAGTCTTCACAGCATCCAGGCTCCTGTCATGAACGAATTTGAGCAATCTCTCGGAAGGACTACTTGAAACAACGTTATCAGAACTCGGAACTCAAGCCAAAACACCTTTCTTGAAGACACAGCACGTCCCTATCCTGCTCACGCAGCTCCAGTGCTCCGGTGGATCCTGGGAATCGGCATTTGCGTGAGCTCTGCAGCTTCATGTGGTTTAAGCACATACCAAGTGTATGTATGGCCATGGTATGCCATGCTGGCAGTCTGAACCCTGCAAAGCTGTGCCTTCCAAACGCAAGTTTGCCGTCAGCAAGCGACTTGGTGGGCCCCTGCAAGGAGTGCACATGGGATGGATGGACAGCTTACCTACTCTGCCGTGAGATCGACCTCAAGGACCGGGAAGCTCCCAGACCAAGTACGTCGCAACCATGCTCTGTGACGGGCAGCGCAACGGATAAGCGGGCTCCTGTGTCAATTTATCTCAATTTTGATGACAACAGCTGTTAAACTTCTGTGCATTGGCGGAACTCAGTCCTTGCGTGGCCTTCATGTACGGTGGACAAATGCAGGGCAGGTCCGCAGGCAAGCCTAACATGCTTCCATTTGGGGCAAGACTCTGTTGCGCCACAAGCCTTCAAGCTATGACTACACGCCTCTGCTGTGTTCTATCGACTGCGGAAGCAGATCAGAAAAGGCTCAAAAGATAGCAGTGAAGCACCAATTACTCGTTGCTCTCCGACGTACGACGTATGCGAATCAAAATAGAATGCCCAGGCCTTGAAGCGGGAGCTCTTGGCAGTCGTCAAGAGGAAACAAACCCTCTGTGCTGAGCAGCTTATCCACCGCAACTGGCACTTGTTGCGGCAGTGACCTCAAGCTGTACGTAAACATGGCATAACATGGCAGACTCATGGCGGGCAGAAGACAAACTCAGCATTGGATACAAGTAACTCCGGCTTCTGGCACCTCTGGCATTTGTCATCCGGTTCAGGGTCCTTAGGTCCAAGGAGATCCACCAACGTCGACGTTTCAAATCGGCTGATGAAGTCTATACGAACACTTTAACTGTCATCTGAACAGGTAAACCCATCTCAGTCGGACCCGAGCTTTCGAGTTTTGTCTAAAAGCGCTTGCAACGTGACCTCATGTCACCTCCTTCTCAAGACAAACAGCTCTGATCCTACAACGTGCTTCTTCACGTTGCTGGTTCTGACTTTCCTACTTCCTCCCTACGCAACGCTGCCTGCCATCTTGCTCCACATCTGCAATCCGACTGATGGAGTTAGATCCTGGACAGTGTCTGAAAGGGGTGTGAGCCCCCCACTGGATCGGCCACCTCCACAACCCTCCAAAGCGCCGCGACGATGATTGCCACAAGGAAGAAGAGCATCTGCAGGTTGTGTGGGAATCCGAAGTGCGTTCTTCTACAAATGCTACAACTCACTACGAGCATCTACGAGCCACGTCAATGTTGAGGGTCAAAAGCCATCGGCCCTATGGCTCTTCAAAGCAAACGTTGCAGGAGCTCCCTGCTGCAGGGGTGCCATGAGAGCTCGCATTGCCGCCAAGGTGAGGAAGCCATCGAATTTGAAAGTTGTCAGGACGTCAGCCTAGCAAAGCCAGGTATGCCTTACATGCGACATGGTCATTCTCTATGATCAGCAAGCTTCAGGATGATAGAAGCTGTCAGAAAGTCACTGGTTCTGAGCGGTATGTGTGCATCGGCCAATGCTAGTGACTGGCAGTCGTTGCTTTGGCGCCGAAGCCCAGACAAACCTTCATGTCCAATCGCTTAGTGGCCTAAGTCCTTGCCAATCCCGCCCCGAAAGCACCCACCTGCACCGCATCTCGGGGAATCACTGAATCTCTGAGCGTCTCGGTAAGGACCTCGCGACACAGCACCTCAGCTGTTGAATAGCTCCAAAACTAAAGTGAAAATATATCCTTGGGCTCGTGGGCCACATCAATGATCTGCGCCGGATGCGAGCGAAGTGCCGGTAAGGCAGGCATTCGCTATGCTCCTGCCATCACATCAGGTTTGCCGATGTTTGACGTTCAAAAGTGTCCAGCATCACATTGCAAAAGCCAATATATGCATGTCCAACAGAGGCACAGGTCTTGCACAACTCAGAACCATCCTCTAGTTCTGCAATACTTGCACTGTGATAGCTAATTTCTTCCCGGCCGGTGGATTTTTTTGGTTACATGACAGGATGCCAGAGCACAAGTCTTCCTGCGGCCGTCCCCACGCAGATGTTTGAGGAAAAAGCCATGTGTGATTCTACAGGGCTTGGGTAGAGGCACACGAAAGCACGGCAAAGCAGTGCGGAGCTCGGTGCGCGCTACTCAAAGTTATCTGAAGGAAGAGTCTCGAGGAGGGTGGCGTAAGACTACTGGCTGGAGAAACCGAAGGTCTTTCTACGCCTGGCAAACACTCATGCCTGAACCTGCTGCGTCGGAAGCCCGCGCATGGACCGGCACTGTGGCTTCTCTATTGGTTCTGTATGTTCTGTATACGTTGCCAAGCACAGCCGACCAACATGAAAAATACTCCTAGCTGTCCTGGCTAAACTTGGCTGATGATCAAAAGAAAACAAAAGGCTCATCTGGATTGGCATGCAAGGTGGGTACGGTTTCCCGCTCCAGGAGCTTGAGCCAAAGTCCGCCGATTCCGGTTTTGGGTGTTGTGTCCGGATCTGCAACAGCAGTCAAACAAGGTGGCACGTGCAAAAAAGCTCGCTCCATCTTTGCGCCTACTGCACAGACTCGCTGGGCGTGGAGGCAATGGAAACGATTGATCAGGGGAAAATCGGCTGGCCTTAGCCAGTGGAACAACTGTCACATTCCTTTCGGCGACAGCTTGGTGATCTCATCTTGTCCGACGATTCGACGAACATCCATCGGTCGTCGCTGCAACATGGGAAACACACATCATCCGAAATTATGTTTGCATTCTGTCTTGCTGCCATCCAGCGTAGAACAAGTCCAGTCATAGCTAGGCTAGTGCGGCAGGCAGCTGCACAAAGGGTGACAAACCTGCTTCGATTACGTCGGCTTCTGGAGAAGTACTGATGTAGGGACCGAATGCCCTAGATCAGAAATGGTGTCACGTTTCGGCTTGAAGCTTAACCTAGGCCGTCTACTTTGATTTCTTATGAATTCCCACTTCCTCAGCCCCCCTATTCAGCAAAATCCATAGGATGACAGCGATATGCGCACGTTTATGCATGTCATGCACCCGCCCCTCACCCGCCCATTGCATGTCTACGAGTCTACCTCTGTGTGATGTTCTGTCCGCGTGAATGGATGGCGGGTTTAGGTCAATGTGCTGCGGCCAGGAAATTTCGATAAGGTTCCCCCAATTTGTTCCTGCTTTCTGTTTCCACCTGCCTGATGCTGCTAGCTCACAGCCACCATCGTTTGAGTTTCTCAGCTCTTGCGCCGCGGCGGGCGCAAAGATAGCAGTGCCAGCATCTGGTTAAGAGGCAGTGCAGAAACGAAGGCGCAACACCGCAGAACTGGCAGACTTCTTGTTTCTTCTGCTAATGCTAGAAGTGCAAAGGCAATAAGCGCAGTCTTACTCCATCTCACGGCTTCGCGCAACAGCGCCAACTGTCTTGCTCACAGGGCAATCGACAGCAGACAAGGTTGTTGCAACACCGCCCAAAGCAAGACGCGAAGAACGGCAACGTAGGCCGGCAGCAGCAGCAAATGGGGCGTCTCTCTCCGCCCCAGAGCAGCAGGTGCACCATTACCCCCTCCTGCCTCAAAAATTGACAGCTTGTGGTAAGTCCAACTTGACGCACCTCCCTGACATCTCAACAGTATTGGAACGATCAGGGGTCAACCTCAGCAGCTCTGCCAGGGCAAGACCAAATCAAGCATGCCTATTGACACGTCACGGCAGGTAAGACACACAGTTCACATCCCAGAATACTCCGCGAATGATGTAGTGTGGTAGAAAGTCCAATGACATCATGGACCCTTCAGAGCAGCTGCAACTGCGTCACCTCTGACAGGGACAACATCTAACCCACAAGTTGACAACTGCACGATGCAAATGCATGGTGCACACGATGCAACTGAGGCCTATCTCACTGGTTGAGACAGCATTGGATCGCTGACTTTCTTCCAGAAGATCTCCCGTCAGCCTCCCTGACCTGGCCAAAACTTCCCACAAATAACTCCCTGCATACTGGATGGACTTTGCGCAGAGGGCTCTTGACTGACTTAACCAACTGCTGAGATCCCAGCTTTAAGACTGCTTCGCAAGCTTCCTCGATTGCTGCTGCTTCCTTCTCCAACTGGAAGGAATACCTGCGTGATTGCTGCATGTGTCATCACTCTTCGTGCTGTTCCAAGCTGCGTAGTACGGATGAACTGTCAGCGGTGTTCTGTTTTTAGGGCCACCATACATTACCCAATTCAATTTGGGTTCTAGTTCACTCCACTTGTAAGGAAGGATCTCATTAACAAAGGCTTGTCCCTTTCGAGTACGGCCATGGCTATGGGTTGTTCGGTTGCTGCGTATGCTGCGTGCAGCTTGGCTCCACGTTGTCTCACGATTGCACAAATTCCAACAAAGAACCGTAAGTTTTCAGTCAATGCCAGCAAGCAGGAGGCGGTCCCATTCCCTTCCAGCATTAGATTCAGCTTGTTAAGATAGGCCTCAGCATCATCGCCCCACTCAAGATTTGGGCGATGGGATTCGCAACCCCCTTGCCTGTCAGTGAGTTTCAGCACAAGTTCTTAGATGGTGCGACCGGTGCATGTGATCGGTGGCCTGCTATGTCTGGGGCACTGCCTCCGCTGGGCTCGTACATGTGCAGGCCATCACCCAATGAGGCTGAAGGCCTTGCCAGGAAGACGTTGCTCAGGCAAAAGCACAAGTTCTTCGGATCTTGCGATAGCTGTGCATTGGCATAGGCTGTGCTGGACAGTCGAGTGGCATCAGCCCCAGCGAGCCAGGAAGCACGCTGGCCGCATCCGACAAGATGTCGCCGAACATGTTCCTGCCGTGCTCGAATGCGTGGACTTCACAGCAACTTTTTACACCAGAATGCGCACGATTGCGCATGAGATTCTAGGGTCCCTGTGGCAACAACGTCGAAGAAGGATGGCTTCTGGATAACTTGCATGCACGCGTTGTCTATGTACCTGAGCATTGCAGTACGGCAGTAGCATGGACTGGCACAACACCTAAAACCAAGTCTAGAGACATGAAGTCCAGCTCAACATCTGGGTAGCCCTTGTGCACATCCCTAGCCACCTGGTCGCGGTTGCTGGAGGCCGCAATATGTTGTAAGACGTTGCTGGCGGAATCATTCCCAGGCCTCGCGCCATAGACGGGAGCACTCCAGCACGTTGGCCTTGTCCACCACTGTCACCTGCCCAAGGCACCTCTGAGACCCTGAAGGTGCGGCACTGAGCGTGCAGAAACATCACCTCATGATGTTTTGCCTTCTTGCGCCGAAGCCGCGCTGCTTCAAAAGCAAAGACCATTGGCTTGCGGATGCCCTCCACCTGAAGGCCACTGGATTCGCACTCCAGTCCATCCAGTCCGTCAGATCAAGACAACTGCAACCTGTCTCTGAGCTCTTGGCATCATACTCCATGACGTCGAAGGCCTCCAAGCCGCGACGCGACGGCAAGGCCACTGGCAAAGGTTTGTGTTGCACCTTGTCTCCATCGCGCTTGTGCTCACCGAAGTAAATGCCTGCAAGATGTAAGGAGACTGGCTGACCTTCATGCAGTTTATCATGGCTGTAAAGCCTCCCACCAGCTCCCGAATAATCACCATGTCAACTCCGGTGCCTTTGGCGTCAGGTGCGCATGATCTGGCCCCAAGAAGAAAACTTGTCAGCTTCAAACATCAGGCTGCGGAAGGCCTATGATGGACGGCTTCAACGGGCAAAGATGCGAAAGGAAGGGGTACACCTTCAAAACTGAAGCAAGTCTTTCATTTCTACGGGCACTGAAACGAAGAAGGACACAGTCGGCACAGTCGTGGAGTCCGTCTCTTCATGAAACATAAGCCGTATCGTAAACCGCAAACCCTGCGCAGCATGCAACTTGCTTCTGGCCTTCGAAGGCCGCAAGTTCACTGCCAACTTGAAGCCTGTGAGCCGCATTGGGCCGCCGGCAAATTCACATACAGAAGAAACAATCCAACTGCCACAGAAAGCAGTGGCCAGCCTTATCCTGCTATTCACCAGGACCAAAACTCAAAAGATCTCAAGAAGGTTCTGCACCCCAATTTCATTCAAGGCTCGCTTCCTCAAGCCCAAAAGTGCGTTCTTCTCGCAATCCTTCCATCGTGGCCTTGTTCAGTTCAACCGAATGTGCACATAATGTATCTGCAGGCATCTGCAAGCATGGTCCTCCCAGCCTCCTCCAACCCTTCGTGTCCTTTTCCTCCGGCCGTCACTCCTCCCCTCCCTAGTGCCAGTCTTCCCAGTTCCTCCCTCCAGGTGCGCTGGCACATACTCCAGCCACCTTTTCCCTGCCGACTTCCTAACGGATTCAAAATTCCTCTTCTGGGCCACATGAGGCAGGGCCGGGAACCAGCAAGACTACCTACTGTGTTCCCAAGAAAGCAAGACACAATTAAGCCGCCAAACGAAAACAATTTTGGAACGCCAAAGCAACTGGGACAATACAAAATGGTGATGTTCAGGGCACAAAAGGCTGGGAAGGTCGGCAGCGCAGTCCAAGCAAAATGCTTGAACCAAGGTCCTGCAGCTTGTACTTGCAAGCGAAGAGCTTTTGTCACTTGCCGTCGATGCTGACAGGTTTTCGTGCGAGCAAATGCACTTACCACGCTCTAACCTGGGCCGTTTACACCTTGACAACACTTCTCTACCACAAGGTGCATCCCACCGGCGGCGACGAAGCCGAGCAGCAATCACGACGGCAGTGGAAGTTATTCCAATCTTGTTGTCCCACTTTTTCAGGCCCTGCATGCGTCACGTCCCCGACATTAGGTGCCGGCTTAGACAGCACTGCTTCAGACATTCTCAGATTGCATTTGCCAGGTCAGCCATTTTTTTGATGGACGGATGGATGACCGGCAGCCAGGCCTCGACGTTGCAGGCGAACTGCGGGTTTGCTGCTTCAGGTCTAAGCCTGGGGGCGGGAGCCCGCGTTTTGAGGAGTTTGTGTCATCGTGGGGGCTTAGTAGTGGGCTACTGAGCCACGCGGAAGCCACGCAAGCCAGGGTGCGCAGGGATACAGAAACTCTGACGCTTCGAGTTTCAGCCATTTGTGAAATGTGCATTACTCCTGACAGGGAGGGCCATGCCGCTGGATTGATTGCTTTGAACCAGCAAATCTGTATAAAGAAGGGTGATGTAGGGTGGCAGTGGGTCACACCCAAGCGCAGAGGCGATGCAAAGCCATGACTCCGACAAAAATTACGGCACTCACGGGGCCATTGTTCTAGTCGCCTAGCGAATGAGAAACGCTTCAACAGTTGGAACGGGCCTCAAACAAGCAAAAGGGTGATCAGGAGCGGCAAATAGCCGCAGACACCCTTTTGCTGTGAGCACATGCGGGAAGACCTCATTGAAGGGCACGAAGAGCCTTGGGGTTATCTAGCAGCCGCGCGAGATGCCTGGCGAATGGCTGGGATCCCGCCAGACCCGGCACCATCAGGATATGCGCTGCCAATGTCACGTCTGGGAAGCCCGACCAATGCTGAGATCCTTAACAATCTCATAGCATTTGACCAGGCCCTCCCAGCCCCCTGGATTGTGGGGTGAGGCTGGAATGTATGCCCTCAGGAGCTTGCAAACGACTCCATTGTGGAGGAAATGCAAGGTGGCATTGTGGCCACGGATGAAGCCACCGTCATGGCAGGCAGGCAGCACTTTGGACTGCTTTGTGGCTCATAACACTCTAATGCCAGGTATGTCAGTGCAGGCGGACTGGATATCTTTTTCAAGCCACGTGCCGCCATGAAAGACACCATCAATGAATGCGGAAAAGCTAAGACTGTCGGCGTTTCAGAACCCAATCTTCCTGACAGGTTGGGGTTGGAAGCACGTGCAACACGCCAGGGCACACCGGCAGGTCGCCGGAGGAAACAAGTCCCCTAATCCTGTTGCTAGAGGCAGGCCCCTATCAAGAAGACACGGTGCCTTTGCAGCTTCCAGCAAAAAAAGAGGAAGCCCAAACCATCTCCTCACAGTGGCAAACAGCACTTGAGCCCACAGGATGGGGGACAATTGCAAACCAAAGCTTCGAAGCGGGAAGCAGGACAGGCCAAGAAACCATCCCCTGGCGGGGCCCAGCCACTTTCCCCTTCCCCCGCGCAACCTCAGAACAGATCAGCAAACAGAAGGCCTCAGAGGAAGCTTTCGTAAGTACTATGGGCGCAGCCATTGCTGCTGCCGCTGCTAGATGCTAGAACTACAACGACGGCAGCAATAACAATGCATGCTTTTGGTACATCACCATTGCATTCACTTGTGTCCTTCTGTCACCACCTTGGGCAGGCTAGCGCACCGGACGCCAGGAAGGCCGCGACAAACAAAAGCTGAAGACATGGAAGACAGTTGAACTGGATACACATGCAATCTGCATAGCTTGACGGGGAGCACACAAAGGGGTATTTCGGGATGGGGAAGACATGATTAAAAATGGACTGGCAGCCTCGGGCTACTGGGTGGCAGGCTCGTGCTGCTGATCCACGGGACCACCCACCGAACCGAAGAGTATAGCATCCTGGCAGAAGATCTACCCTCGCGCCGGCCAGGAATGCATGGGAGAGGTGATGTCAAGGCTCTTTGATAAGGATGCACAGACTTACCGAGTCACAGGACATGCTTCCACACAGCCGGTCCGACTTCTCGCAGCCCTCGAGGGTGCGGGCAGGAAGATGCGCGGGCGTCTCCCCCGCTGCCTACAAATGAGGTGGCACCCTGGTTTCAAGGCTTCAGCTTCTTCAAAACATTCTTAGCCTCTGCAGCAGCCCAAGCCGCCCCACCAACCTGGCTTAGATCTGATTTGGAAGCGCTAGGCATGTCTGCATAGCCCCGCATCGCAATACTAATGTCTGCTCCCTCCGCAGCATAGCGTGGCTGTGCCTTGTACTCCTGAAAGTTGAAGCTGTGGCCGTAAAGCTCACCAACCTTCCGCACCACCTGACAGGCACATGCAGGCTAGCAAGATCCAAAGACCAGAATACTACCAGCCGCAGACAGCTAGCTCCTGAGGATACTGTAGGCGTCTTCGAAGATGCACAGGAGAGTGACGCTGCGAATGCCACAAAGCATTTAGCAAAAGGGAGCCAAAGAGTAAGGCTGAGACCATCATGTTCGTGCGCTTTCACAGGAACACCATATGGCACTTTACAGTACTCTCAGCCAGGTTCAATAGATGACATGCTAAACATGTTCAACCAAGCTGGCCAGGAAAAAGGCGAAAGATACACTTCACTGGCCTTGACAGCTTCCGTCATCACCTCTGGTCCGATCCCATCTCCGGCAAGGACAGCGATGCTTTTTGATACTGTTCTGGCGCCTTGGCTCAAGGTTTCCAACGACTCTGCCCTTCTTGTCATGCAGGCAAGCGGCCAGGAGCAGGAGCGCCGTAACCCGCGCCTGGAGGCAACGCTTGAGTCACTTTGCCCGAACAGTATGATGGCTATTGCGTCTGTGCGACTCATTTTTGCTTCCGCAAGCTGTTTGAAACGTAACCCTCTCGTCTTGGGCCGAGATTGGCAACAGGGAAAGGATTTGAAAAACCACCAGCTTGCAGTATAGAGTACAGAGGCATCCCAACCATCTAGACTCTATCCAGCCTCATGATCTCTCAGATACTGAAGAGCCTCCCAGGCAGCATCTTGCCTACTTCATATCACGGCTCCTTATGCTTCAATCACCCTTCCAGTACTTATGCCTTTTGTCCTCTGAGGATTCCTAAGACAGGACTCCTTGAACCTAGTCCTCATGATGGGAGGAAGACACCTTCCTGAGCCTGGAAGTGCATTTCAAGCTCGTTGCTCATAGAATTTAGTGCGCTACTGTTGGCATCATGCCTTGCTGAGATGTGATGCAAACCCATTCGAAGGACAAGTGCAGGAAATGTCTTTGAACACACGCGCATGCCGCATAGTGACCCCTGCCTAGTTCCGCCTTGGCATCTGTGTTTGCCCTCACGCTTTCAGACTAAAAATGCTCTGATGAGTCCTCACATGATGATAGATTCTGATACATGATGCGCCGCAGCTGCTCGAACGTTCCAAACCAACACAGCACATGAGGCATGTAGCTCTTTGTTGCAACTTGCAATGCCTCGGGCATGTTCGAAATTCAGGCAGCACACAGGCCGTTGACAGTAGAAGAGCGAAGGTATGATTGAATATGGTAGTATTCTCCAAAGTGTCTCGCAGTTGGCGCTTCCGCCGTCTGAAAACGGCATCGGTGCGGAAGCTGCGCATAGCTGCACTAAGCAGGAGCTGCAAATTGTTTGCAGGACACTACAAGTCACTTGCACAAGGATCAGCAGCCAGATGAGAGCTGCTGCTAATGAGGTATGACGGTATGACTCACCAACTCTGACTTGTCCATGCCATCGCGCCTGCCAGCAAATGTGTGGCTATGGGTATGGCTGCTCCTCAGACTACTTTGACAGCAAGCAACTGGGGGGTTTCAACAAAGGCCAAACCAATGGTGCGGCTATAGTACAGACCCCGCTGCTTGCTCTGGGAGCTTTGAAAGTTCCAGTCTTGTCTAAGCATATAATAGCAGTTTCTGTTCTGCTTTCTCAGTAAATTTCACACTGCTACAAGTAGCTTGCTGGCATGATGCTGCCATGTTTGCAGTCACTGGAGCCCCGCACGACCCTTGGTTGAAGAAGCACGGACAATGTATCGAAAGTTAGATGTCTAAAGGAAGACTCACTGTGACGAGAAGACGCGAGTGTGACATGGAGAAGCACCCGTCGTGACTACGCCAAGTTTGCCTCGCACATTTACCGGGTACGTGCGCCAAGTATGCGCCACATACGCAAACTGGACGCGATACAAAGGCAGTGTGTGCGCACACCTGTGCTCAGCACCACGCAAGCGAGGATCTCTCAGAAATCGCACTGCAAAAGGAGGTCTTGTAAGCCTTCTCCGTTCTGAGCTATAACAAATTCAAGGACATTCAAGGACGCTAACAATAGCAAATTGCTTTCAACATGGACTGCAACCATACGAATTCGCAGAATACCTAGATCTAGCCGGATCTACTTGTGCATGAACTGGCGATGCCTGCACGCTTCCTTACCGCATGGTCAGTCATTGCGGCTGCATTGATGATCTCAATGAAAGCTGCAGGCAAAGATCCAGGCCAGCCTTGACTTTGAAGGGGCGACTGAGGCTGCCTCCATGGGCACCCCAATGTTCATGAAGAAGCATGCAAGGAAGGAGGCTGGGCCGGTCGCAGAACCATGTTACATCCAGCACCGAGCCTGCAGGCATCTGTGTTCTTAGCCCAGAAAGTGCACTGCCATGTGGCCAAGCAACGGTGGGCTGACTGGCGATACTCGCATCGGTGACCTACAAAAATGCAACACAAGGTTTGCAGATCTTATGGGAGAGCAAGAGGAGTCTTATGTCATCATGAAACACGGAAGGGTGGCGACAGTGTTGTAAAACAGGTATGCATAGTCTTGACCGCTGGAGGTGGGCTTGAGGACTCTGCTCAAGAAGACTGACACGTGTCTGATCCTGTCTGCCAGTACTGGGATTCTTTTGAGCTGAAACCTTTTTGCAGAACCTGGCAGGGCCCTTGCAAATCCTGAAACGCAGGTAGTACTTGCTGCCACTCTGCTGTCAGATTCCAACTGTTACGTTGGAGGCGTCAGTAAAGGATCAGATGCAAGCATGAGAATGCAGGGCAATCCATCATTGCTTCAGTGACTCCAGTGTTGCCAGCGGCCTGTGCCGTAGCTCCAAGATCTGCTCCTGCAAAAGACACGGCATCAAGCGTTGCCTCCAGACTCTCAGGAGCACCACTGACACAACATTGTCCGCCAGCACTTCCCTTGACCAAGGACCAAGATCTGCTCCTCGAGGCGGTGGATTCGCGAGTCCACCTACAGAATGAAGCACTAGGCATCACCTATGCGCTGCCATTGCCTTTGATACTCGAGTCATTCGGAAGAAACGTGCCAAAACATGCCAGAAGCTCTGCCATTTCTCTGCCAGATGCGACAGATGCGATGGGAAGCAGCGGGGAGCCCATTCGCACGCTGCCCTGCATGTGGAGCGTGTAAAGATCTTCCAACAACCCCGGCATTAGCATCTATGCCCAAAGCAACATCAGAAACGCAACAGGTACTGAGGATTGATTAACCTCCATGATGGTTACGACGGTGTGCGTTTGCACTTCCCCACTTAAGACCCACATCAATTCAAAATCGCTAAGACTTTGGCGGTTCCTTATGCTGGCCGTGCAGCAATTTCTGCAGGGCTACACGCTTTAGAAAACAAGGGTGGGTTGGGGGCGCAGCCCCCCTTTTGCGAACACAAGGATCGTGTCCCGTGTCTTCAGAGGATTCATATGGGTCTTGCAGCATCTTGCAGCAATTCCTGGAGGGTTGCATGACTCAAAAAAAGTACGGAGGCCAAGGGAAGACTTGTCCACCTTCATTCTTTGATTAGCTGCTGGCTTGTTTCCTTCCCTTCTTGCTTCCTGCTTCCTCCGCCCGCCCGTCCTTCCGTCCGCGCATTTATCGTTCCTTTCTTCCTTTCTTCCCTCCCTCCTTCCGGCTTCCTCCGGCCTTCGTTTCTTCCTTCTTCCTTCTTCCTTCCTTGCTTCTTCCTTCTTCCTTCGTTTGTTCTTCCTTCTTTCTTCCCTCCAGCGTCCTTTTTTCTTCCCTCCATCGTCCTTCCTTCTTTCTTCCTTCCATCGTCCTTCCTTTTTCCTTCCTTCTTCCTTCCTTCCGTCCTTCTGTCCGTCCTTCCGTCCTTCTTTGCTTCTGCGGGCTGGGGGACCATGGCACCAGGAGACAACAAAAAGGAGCCAAAAAATGATGCCCTCCCTCCATCATTCGCCGCGGGCCTCCATAGAAGGCACAGCAGCAGGATCACCTGGGATTTGACACTTTTCGACTTCTTAGCATTGTCATCCCCAGCCAGCCATAGAAACTTGCTGAAGCAGCCGCCAGCTAGCTGTCGGTGCACAAAGCCATGACATGGCATCTTGTGCCTGGCAGGAAACAACAGGTCTGAGGTGCATGTCGTGCTGAACCGGCTGAACCCATTCGCCTCCTTTTTGTCTGATAATTGGTAAATGCACCTGCTGTAATCAAGAGCATCCTCCCGAGTCTTTCAAAAGCTCTGAATTCAATCCAAAGAGCTATCAAGTTGGAGGTACCTGTCTGAGGACATTTGGGGCACCTCAGCGCCATCGCCAATAAAAAGCAACGACTACACGATAAGAAGCTGCCTGAGTGAAGCTGTTCCTGCGAAGAAACTGGCGCATTTGCAGCAACAGGTCCTGATCAAATGTGCTCAGTGCCGAAAGGCGCTTCCGCTACAAGGTCACCTTTCATCCCCGACGGGTGCTAGTCCCTCGCTCCTCGCAGGAAATTGTGGGGCTGATGATGTGCCGGAACGCGGTTGTCATGGCCCCTGCTGCCTGCGCCGGTTGATATAAGGCTCGCAAGTGAACCCTGGAGTGGGGAGATGCCTTCTGTGCGAGATTTCCTGACCTTCAGCTCTGAGCAGTGATTTCCTGTGTGAGCATTGTGACCAGTTGCTGGGGCACAGGCTGTATATCTGCGCTTGTTTGGTCGTCCGTGCAGCCGGAGATCATCACGACCTACGAGGAGATGTCCTGTGCAAGCGCTTGTGCATCCTGGATGCGCCTCCCCGTTGGCCGGTTTGGACGGCCGACCGCTTGGACGCCGGTATCGACTCCTGCTGAACCCCAAGCCAGATGCAGGTACGGAGTCATGCCAAAATCACGTATCGTTTGGATGGCTTGCTAAGAATTTGAGAGGTAGGACTTGCTAGAAATTTCATAGATAAGACGCAGGACGTCTTTTCATGTGTCCAGGTAAGAAAACATATGCCAAGTGCCGTGCCTGAGCTTCGTACACCGCAGCTTCTTTGAATCCTGAAATTAGCGTGCTAGGAAGGAATGCAATAGTGAACGCAGCATCCGCTCAGGCAGGTGCCGCGGCTGCGTGAACCTCGAGCATGCAGTCAGGATGCTAGTTACATTACCTAGCAGTCTCAAACAACAAGTGTCCACCCTGCCAACTCCGCGAATCTCGTCAGGAGGGTTCCAGCACGGCGGCTGGGGGGTGGCGAAACGTCCATAATCCAGCAACCAGGCAGGTCAAAACGGTGACACGGTCTGCCCATGCGATCCCATGTCTTCATCGCTCCTAAAGCCTCAAAATTAAGATTATCCCCGTTCCAGCTTCATCGATACCATCAAATTGTTTGGCAAGACTAAACACCTTGCATTGAACATAAGTTCCTGAATGATTCCTGACGTGCAAAGGCAACGCGAGAAGCCTGGCCGGCTTGAACGTTTGTCTGCTCGCTAGAAGGACTCTGAGAGGATGGCTCCATATTCGGAAGCAAGACCTCACTTCTTCTTCGGATACGAGAAATGGAGTGCAGGAGCTGGACTGCCTGTTCAGACACGAGAGACACTGATTCAGAAACAATGACTCCGAAGCTGATAATTCGGAAATACAAAGCTCGGATTCGAAAAACAAAACTCGGATTATGTGTTTCCCCTCTCATCCGGCAAGGCCCGTGAAGTTCAAAAGCTGGACCGGGGCAGCAAGTACGAGTATCACAGGTTCAGGGTGGCTGCAAACGTCTCATGTAGCTTGCAAACGTAAGCTCGCCATGGGTGAAGTCCTGGCCCCACGGACCCGTAGACAGATCCTCCGTGCGTGTGAGGCGGCAGGCAAGTTATCAGGACGTGTTCCCATGCAGACATCCGTTCAAGAGGAGTGTTTCCAGGCAATCGTAGCCCTTAGGAGTTTACATTGCAGTGCACACGAGAGAACGATCCAGGATTTCACTTATAAAGCCGGCCGAACATCCCGCTTTAAATTTCTAGTTTAATGCTCTAATCTTGTTGAAATATATTCCGTGCCATTGGGTATACTCTGATGCATGTAGGACTGCTTGCAACTGCGTGGTCCATGTTTTTCACATATCCTGGGTCGAACGTCGATGGGTATGTATGTGTGTAGCTGCTTTCTTGTAAACACTGTTAAAGTGCTTTGAAAAAGCCAGGCGACACAGGGGCAGATTCGTTCACAGAATCCGGGGACTCCTTGTTGCAAGCTGCCTCCGCCCCTTCTCAAAGGTTTGCGTCGCATTACAGCAACCGTGAGCACGACGTTCTGCCGAGAGTAGGTGTTGATTCTGTTGCAGGCAGTGCACACTCTAGGGAAGCAGGAGCATCGAAGCATGGCACCTGCGCAAGAATGACACGCATGACGTGATTGGCTCAAGAATAAGCCTGAGCTCAAAAGGTGCTGGATTTCTGATGAGTGAAGATTGGGAGGGTTGATGGGTGAATGGGTGTGTGAAAGGGTTCTGAGGTTCCTTGAGGTCCGTGCGTCCTTATAGCAACCTTGACGATGTTCTCCATTCTGTGAGAGTCAGATTGCAGCAACGTACACAACAGGCTTTGCCTGCCCCAATTCATTAGTTCATAGTCACCACACCATCACCTGGCCATAACCAACAAATTCCGATGTATCGGGTTGTATGTCATACCTTAGGACACTTGGTGCCAATACTTTTGAGGCACTCGGGGAGCAACATTGTGCACGGCGCTGTGCTCTACAAGAAGGGAGGCGAAGGGCACGTGGAGTGTGACGAACACGTTTTGGACTTGCACTAGGTTTGCACTCTCTGTATGTCATTATGTAAAGCTCGTGCTCTTCCAGTTCCCCTGTCGACTGGGCATTCGCGGTTGACAGGAGACTGAGCCCGCAGGAGAGAGAGGGAGAGAGAACAGAAAAAAAGCACAACTCCGCCGAAGTCCAAGAGCCATAGGGCTTACGTCAACGTAACCCCATTTTTCCAAATCTAGGAGGAAGGAGGACCAATCCGTGGCATGACGGCCTTGAAGGCGAGATCCAGCGCAGAGCCGCTGTGGCAGCAGTCAAAGATTACCCACAGTCGGCATCCCTGCACGTATGACAAGAGCACAACCGATAACGATCACATAGTTGGCATCAACTGCTGGAAGCCCAATATGCACCTCTGGCAGGTGCTCCACCAGTAAGCTGTGGAGCTGATCATCGCTAATCTGCCCTCAATTGGAATCATTTGTGCAAAGCCCAGACAGTTGGCAGCACATCTTGACGGAAGCCTGCGGTTTGGAAGTCACAAGGGATCAGTGTGTCATCCTGCATCATACACGCGATGAAAATGCGATGTAGAAGCTTGTAGAGACTGGGCATGCCTTGCCAGTCAGTTCGTCTCCGCTCCGATCGTCTGCACGACCACCATGACCTCACGTCCCGTTTGCACTTCATGGATGCTCATACCGGCAATCGCCTTTGCCAGCTGATCCATTGAAGGTCCGTGCCGCTGTAGTGGAGAAACAACTCATCTCCACTCCCGACTCCCTGCGCAGAGCAGAGGCCCACCCAGTGAATCCAAGGCAGTCCTTTCTGGCAACACGCAGACAATCGAGCCTGAGTCAGCCAATGCATGGCAGCAAGCATGTTGGCCTCGTCCGAATGCTGCTTTGGAAGCAACTCGTCTTGAGTTAAGAACCAGCTGTCCTTTGCAACCGCCACAACTAAAGCCGTTGCATCGGATCTTGGAAGGGAACCCTACCCGCAAGTTGATCACAGCGGACAACTTGCCTTGGTGGGCATCATGTTTGTGCGGTCGTCACGCAAGCGGCATATTTGTCCATCCTCGAACTTGAAAGTGTCCTGCAGTAGACAAAGACAGTTTCTAGTGAGAGCAATCATGCCCTTCGAGTCTAGTACGGTTGCAACTGTTGCAAGTATCACTTTACTCCGGGATATCTCAATCTGGTAAAAAATCCCAGGAGTCTCAAGGAACATGGCAAGTGTCCTTCAAGACGGCGATCATGGTCTCAGAATCATTGATGCAGCCTGATAGCCGTCCCTGGCCTCCGTCCATACAAAGAAGCGTGTGAAATGACGGCTGCTCGAAAGTTGAACACCAGCAGCTCTGGCAATTTTGGTAGCAAATCTGAACTGATCACTCATCTTTTCTTTGACAAAAAGAACTGACCAGGGCAATGATAGTTGCAGCCAGACCGGCCACCGGCCTGGAGTAAGCGAAAAGTAGTTTATACCTCGCTCTACAGGCAGCACCATAGAACACACCGCAATGATTTTCTGAGTACCAAGCCAATAGTCAACGCCCGGCGCTGCGTACTTCGAAGCCTATGCTTGCAAGGACGGAAGATCATTTCTCGGACAGCAGCGAACCGGCTTCAAGGCAGGCACGGTGCGGGCACCTGTGTCGCAGGAGCGTCTGCCTGATCAATGACAGGCAGCAAGACACGCAGTCGTGGGAGTCTTTTCTTTCCCATCAGAAGGAGCGCAAATGGCACGTAAAGCCAAAAACCAAATTGAATACCAACAGCCCTCTCAAATAAGAACGATCCTCGGGCAGGAAGGACTCCTCGAAGTTCAAATGGAACTCCATGCACAGCTGGGGCACCTGTGACTTGCCAAAGCAAACGCTTTCCCATGTGCCGTATCTTCTCTTTCAGATGTTTATGGCCTATCTTCCACAGTCAGGGCCGGGCTGGACATTGGGAGCGGTTGACTGGTTTCGGGGTTTCACACTTATTCGTTGATATGAAGCCTTGATGCATCCGAAACTGTCCTACGCAGCTCTCTGAACATCACGCTTCTGCAGAAAGCTGCAGCTACGAGTAGGCTGGCAAAGATGACGCCTGCTCAAAATTGTGCTGCTTGAGAAAGCTTCGCATGTCAAGCAGAAGATGGTGATACCTGGCATGACGAAACAGACCAGACCGCTACACAGCAGGCTACTGCCACAGATCGTCATACTGAGATTTCTGCGAAATAGTTTTCTTCTTCGAGATCACCTTTTTGAAAGCCGTAGTCATTGCACCTTGAACGACAGCCAAACTGCATCCCCTGAATATGACGAGCATCCAACAACCTGAAAGGCAGGTCTATGTTGCACACCCGCAGCACTGTTTCCCGCAATGCCCCCAGAAATGTCGGAACTTGTCTGGAAGTCCTTGCAGCCTGCACTTCCACCATGTGAGGAAAGTTGCATTCTACTTGCTGTCGCATGCTGTCGCACCTGAAAGGAGGACGACTTCTGCCTCGGTGGGATGCTGCCGCCTGGGAAGATGAGAAGCAGACCAGGCAAGATAAGGCAAGTCATCCTGCAAAGCATTGCAAAGCACACTTGGAATCGGACCGCCTGGAAATGGGTTGGATTACCAGGGTGCCATCATGGTGAACCCTAGCCTGGAGGAGACACCAACTTCGTGCTCCCGCAGTGCTCATGCGACATGACATCTTCTCACCTTGTAGCTTAGATCCATTCCCGTGCCACTGTGACCTCGAGGAGCTGATCTCAATTGAAAGGTTTCAACGGTTGCTGATCAGAAAACTTCAGTCCAGTCCAGACCAGTGGCAACAATCCATGAGCACCGTGAGGCGGCACCCTTTCGGAAGGCCGCTAACAAGGATTCTCCTCATCTCAGACTTCTCTCAAAGTTGCAAAGTGACGGATTTTTTGTCTCTATACAAAAAGGCCCCTCGCAACACAATCCTGAGCTCGTCGTCCGTGATCATGCCAGCCCTGTTGAAGTCGCAGGGCACGATGGTCTCGTCCTCTGAGGCCATTGGCATGAAGCCACACCAGCTCCAACAATCAGATTGAGTGCACGGCTTTTCCATCAGCTTCATCACCGCTTGCATCACGCTTTTGGGAACCATGGCCGCTGTAGTGAAACAAGAGGTGGTCACCTGGCCATCATGGCCATCACACCTTGAGACACCGGACTTGAGGCACAGCCTGCAGCAGCTCCTTTCACCAGCCACTGCAAGGCAGCAGTAATGTTCCTCAAACAAGGAGTCCGCATTTTTGGTAGGTTCAAAGCACGTTCTCGACTCTTACAATGCGGACTCCGATGCGGCCACGGAGCTTTCGGGTTGGCATCCGCTGCCTGAGAGCAGAACAATGTCTTTTCTGGGCCAAGCTATCTTTACATCAGTAAATCCATAGGCTGAGCTTTAACATGTCTTTCAATGTGCTTCCTCAGATTTCTCGCCTTTCAGGAGGCTACAGACGATGATTTTTGCAACATTTCAAGCTCTTCAAGGTGCCAGCTGATCGGCTGCTCAGAGCGGGGAAGCTCCGCAATGCGCAGTAGTCTCATGGATACGAAACAAGTGACATAAATCATCGAGTTGGACAACGATCATGTTTGCCAGTTGTGTTTCGGTGACTTCACGATGTTTCTCGGGTTTCTGGGAGGGGGGGTGGCTATCTCAGGTTGTGCTGCATGAGCGCTTGCGGGTGCTCCGAAAACCCACACATAGTTTGGCGTCGTGTATCGCGTTGAATGGGTTCTCCAGAAGAGGCACATGCACACTTGCAACCAGAACTCGTATCAATACCTAGCTTGCTTGCGGACTTATGCTTCTTTAAACTTCTGCTGCGGTGGACACGTATGTCCACCTGTACATATGGCCAGCCATTCTGGTCAGCGGACATGGACCGAAGGTTCTGCAGCCGCAGACATTCTTGCTACTTATAGAATCGGCCAACAAAACTTTCAAACATATTTAACAAGCTCTTCAAAAAGTATTTACTTCGAGCATCCCCACCCTAAAGCCGTTATTGCACAAGAAGGGTATATAACGTTTCCCTGCCCCCTGTC
>CAJNIZ010007958.1:35806-50140 GCA_905231905.1 Symbiodinium pilosum
CAGTGTAAGGATACTCTGCGGTTGGGCACTGCAGGGATACTTGGTGGTTGGGCACTACAGGGATACTCTGCGGTTGGGCACTGCAGGGATACTTGGTGGTTGGGCACTGCAGGGATACTTGGTGGTTGGTCACGAAGGTCAGCTTCCAGTCGGGCGAGGACAACATCTACTTTAAAATCTAACAACCCCACAGCGAGAATGGGGAACAACGCTGTTCAGGCCAACTTGAAGCGTAAGTGACTGAAAGTGCGACAGGCGCGTGTGAGAAGCTCAGGGCGAGATGATTGCAACATGCCTCAAACACTCTACGTCCAAATATGACCGGTAGACCTAGTAGTTGCGTTCGGCTGGCTTCCTGGCAACCCCTGGTATAAATGACTACCATGTAGTACCCCACAGACGGAGTATGTTACAGGAACATCATGCATAGAGCAGCTGGCGCTCTCTCTCTCTCTCGCTCTGTGAAGGGTGTTGGTTTTTGGAAGGCCCAGGCGGGTGGTCGTCTCGGAGCTGGCGGATGTCCGAGACGCTGAAGCCGAAGTCCTCGAAGACTCTCTCAACTTTCAAAAACAGCTTGGCTTGTTTTGCGGCTTCTCATTTCATGACTCAACAACCAGCACGCGGACTCAAAGCCCACCTCCGTCAGCAGTGTGATGAACGTGTCAGAGTCATTGATACAGCCACGGAGCTCGTTCTGCGCAAAACGTTCAAGTCAGAGACAAAGTCAGATCAAGCCGTCCTTCTTCTTAGGGCCAAGCCTCGGTTCCGATGTAATTCACCCCTACCGTGACTGCTCGCCTGAAGAGGCAATGCAGGAAAGTGTCCTCCCCAAACTTGAACAAGGCACAGTGAATCTCAGAACATGCATGGAACCAGCTCCAGCCACTCCAGCCTCTGCCCTGTCACGTGTACTTCCGCATGAGTCTCGTTCTTTGTCGGCTTCTCCGCAGAAGGTGCCTGCGCCTTTTCGAGAAAAAGCAAACATGGAAGGCTAAAACCTGAACTGTCTGAAAGGTGCTCCTGATGGCTGGAGGTCACCATCTGACCAGTTGAGATCTGCGTGTGGTGCGGGTAGTGAGGTGCCCCTGGCATGATGCCCGTGCATCAGTTCGGCATGACGAAACCCAGAAACTTGAGGGACGAGCCAAGGCCAACGACAGCTAGCCAGGCTGTAGCACTGGAATACAGTAGAAGAGGATGGAAGGTACATGCCAGCAATAAGCACAGATCTCGTTAATCTTGCCAACTCGACTCCACTGTCCGCTTCACGTTGCGATCCACTTTCCTTTCCAGTCACTGTCCACCCCCTTCTTCTCCCCACTTTCCCCATGTTTTGCTCCACTTTCCAGTCAACTCTCCACTTTACTGTGGACTCCACCCTCACTCCAGACACCACTTCAGTTTCCTCTCCGCTGTTATTCATTCTCTGCATCACTCACCACTCCACTCTGCACTGCATTCTCCACTCCACTCTGGAATAGATCCCTGTGGCTGATGGCACTCCTGAACTTATCACACGCTACGAAGAAGCAGCAACGCTTCTCCGCCCCACCCGGCCCCATGCCCCGTGACTGTTTGCACCTTCGACACGCAACGCAGCAACGACGGTCCGAAAGCGGCAACACTTATACGAGGATGGTCACCGTGCGAATGCTTGGAAACCCTTGCGTACACTTGCGGACGCTTTGTGCACGCTTGCGGACAGGTGCGCAATGAGCTTGGTTGGCCATGGAGTCCCAGATCACAAAACATACCAAACTGTCAACAGGAACCCCTCCGCAGTAGAGAGAGGTTTGATTCAACCACGAAGCGTGAACTTACCCGCACTCTGGCCACAAAGGGGATCCATGAAGAGCAGCAAGATTGGATGCAACCACAAAGCAAAATGTTTCTCGTACAAAAAGCACACAAAAGAAACCAACACCAAAAGGAGGAAGGCGAAACGCAACAACCAGGCATGACGTTCTTGGTACCATGACCATTGAAGGGCACGAACTATCAAAGACGGAGTAGGGAGCTTCCATCATACAATCATCGAGCTACATGTCATTCATTCCACGCCCATGCATGGGTAGGTTTAGCGAACACTACGCGAGTGGCAGGTCTCAATGAAACATGAAATTGCTTGCTTCAAGACCGGGCAAAGGTATTGAACACAACAGAAGGAAGGAAACGTGCAATGCAACCACCCGGCATGATGATGCCCGTCGGGTAGTGATCACTGCAGAGGGATCAGAGGGGCCAGGGAGGTTTGACTCGACGACCAGTATTTGTATCACGACTTTGCGCGGGTTGCGCAGGAACACTGAAGGAGAACAACACCCTTGAAACTAGCAGCATCATGTTATTCGTATTGTGACCTTGCCGGGGTATGGCAAACGATAGGTCAAGTAGGGACGTTTGATGCGACTACCACATCCGTACTACGATCGTACAACCGTCGTGAACCGTGAACGCGACAGGCAGAGTACAGCAGGGAGGTTAGATTTGACCACCAGAAACAGCATCCTGGGAGTGCATGAATAGAACATTAAATTGCTTAACAACAGGAGGAGCACAAACACTTTTGGAAATACAAGGCACATGAACCTGTGAAATAAACATAGGAAGGACAGGAGTGGCAAGGAGCAGACCCCAGTATGTCATATTTCTTAACAGCATGTAGGTCGGACAGCGCAAGCACCCATATCTAAGGCAGGAACTTATTCTTGGACGAAGACGGGAGCATAAATTACTTGGACACGGATATGAAGATGTATCAGAGGGCAGATGCTGATAAATCATTAAAGACCAGCACTTCTCATGAAATCTAGTTCAGTCTTCAATCTGATTATAAGGCAGCGGCAGACCCTACAACAGCAACGATAGCACCACAACTCAATCACAACCAGGCAGGACTAGACCTACAACGATGAACCAGAATCTAACATCATTGGGAAAACAACTACCAACAAAGGAAATATGCAGAGGGAAAGAACATCCGAACCCACCACAGGAACAATAGCATTCACAGCTGAACCACATTCTCGAAATTACAGCTAGCAGAGCAGTTCCAAATAATAAAACAGTATAGTACTGGGAATATTGTTGAAGAGGAGGATGTCACTAGTTGGAGATGCGGTATGTTTCAGAACAGCAGTGAGTTTTAAGAGGTATTGGGCACACTGTTTCTGTATAAGCTATTTACTAGGAAGTGCGATGCGTTAGGAGACATAAATAGAACAATGGAATTAGAATCATCAAGACCAGAGATCAAAGAAACGTGGACAGGTGGATTTATTAGGGCATTTAGACATTATGCATTCGGATGTTTCAGGAAGTGAAAGTAAACAGTCAAGATGGATAATCCAGACAGCGACGGACAAATGTTCATGTCTATTCATAATGCCAATAAGTTAGGCAGGATATTACTTGGCTCTGATATTTATGGTTCTCTAACTTCAACAGGAACAGTGACATTTACAAAAACTGCACCATGTAGTGCTTCAGTTAAACCACAAGATATTAAATTGAAAGAAAATGCTACAGAAGTAAGTGAAAAGGATTGTTGTAGTCTTCGAATTGTTAATTCGTACCATGAGCATGCCAGGGCAGTGAACATAATGCAACAACCAGGCATGACGTTGCTGTACAATTACCAACCATGACGTTATTCCTACGACCCTACGAATCCTCTCGTAGAAAAATCCACATTGGACCCTTCCCCCCCAAAAAAAAAAGTACGATTCCTGTGAGAGAATGACATGTTCGTCCCCCCTCCCCCGAATCCATAAGTTTCCTGTGGAAGAATCACGCTTGAACCCCTTCCCTTGCTGTGATAAATCACACGTCATGTCGCTTTCCAGACCTTGAAGGCTACTAATTACTGGCAAGACTAAACTGAAGCCTAGCTCCGCTAGCTTTCGTGACAAGAATTTCCAACTCAAGTTGCCGACCTCCAAAGTGACCGTAGGTGTAGCCTGGACTGTACGGCTGGTAGAGCTGTTGAAACCTGAAAACGAAAACCGGCAGACAAACTCTTGTGGGCACGCATCCTTTCTCGGCCAAGTCAGTGGCCCGTCTGGGCTGTACATGCCGTAACTGCCATAGCCGCCTGCAGCACAAATGGGCAGAGCTGGAACCCTCCATGCTTCACGACAGAGGCGCCTTGATTGTACATGCCTTGGGCCCAAGACATTTTTCCCCTGCTGTATGCAAACAACGACTGCGGAAAGCACCCGCCTATGCCCTGGAAGGTCATCTGTGCAGAGTGACCATATCTACATGGCCTTGGACAAGCAAAGCGCACATCAGGAATTGCTGCGGCATGTGTCTGGTGCGTAGAGCGGCTGAGCGTTGTATGCATGGTGGCCGTAGGTGCTGTGATGGCCGTAGTGGCTCTCGACTTCCCGCGGCGCCTCCAGACGGCAGGCAGGGTCTTCTCTGAGCACTGAACATGCTTCACGCCTCGGGAATTTCGTCGAGGGTGTTGCCATCGGTCTCCTCAGCTGGGACCAGGACTCATCACTCTGAGACGTTCTGGAGATTTCTCTAGGAGCCACCTCTGGAGCCAGTGCGCCATCATCGTCCTCCGGGGGTGCCTCACAGGTATGCATGCTCAAAAACACTCAAAGTGCGTACTTGCAACAAAACATGCCTCCGTGGTATCCGCCAGAGGTAGCTTGCCAAATTCCTCAACTAATTCAATCGTGCTTGCCTGGACTAGTTCCCGAAGCAAATCTGAAGCCAGCACATCTCGCTCAGGCGGAGCTTGCATCTCTTCAAGCCTTCACTCGTAAAGGCCCAATGCATTCGAAAATATCGTGCCCTTACTCCAAGCTCCAAGCAGACCATGGGTGTCCTGACGCAAGCTTTCTGACGCGGAGTACAATTTGGTGTCTGCCTTTGAAATCCACTACACGTCCTCTGGCGGAGCCTCTGGCAGCGGGGCACCATAATCAGTGGCTGCCGCGATCTGTCATGCAGGTGAGATGAAACCAATACCAGTCCAGTGCTGCGACAACAGCACCAGCAACGACCGAAAGGCACAGCTGCACACCTTGAACAGCACTGAGAAACATGCGGAACGTGATCTTGCAAGCCCCGACCAAGTCCAGAAAAAACCAGACGCGGTGAGACTGAGGGAGGCCCACGAGGCTGAGGCCTTTCTGGCATGCTGAGTGCGCTTGTACTTAACATAACGCCTACTGATTTCATGTTTGCACCTTGCGGCTTCAAGTCGATAGACCAGCAGGGCCTTTGAAGGTTCGGGTTGCTTTGAGCACACTTGTGCAAGATGGGTTTGGTGGGGGGCAGCTACATTGCCAGTCAAGGGAGTGAGTAGATTTCTCGCCAAGCAATTTCACCTTTCAGGACACCATCGGGGTCAGGAACCGGACAGCAAGAAAGAAAAAGCACAACTGCTCTGCAGCTAACGGGAGATATAGGACCCGCATGCCTTCCCGCCCTCCACCGGCGCTTCGGTGGGAGGTGGCAGGTTCATGGAGAGCTTGCCGAAACTAACCTGCATTGCGCAAATTGCGCAGAACTGAGACGTAGCCCAGCTCGGCAGAATGTCTAAAAAGGCATCTTTTGTCGGAGCCTCTTGCTTCGCTCCCGGGCCAGTAGACACCTTTCCTGAAGGTCCTTGATGCGCGTCTGGATAGCTGGAACGCTTACCACAAAATGCTGAGGTTATTGCTCACAGTGGCGTTGGCCTGTTGAATTGCAATGCCCCGATGCTTGAAGTGGCTAACCTTCTCTTTTCCCAGGCTTGCGGCGGCCTGGGATGGTGATGAAGTGCCTTGATCCGACGGGTCAGAATGCATGCTCCATTTTTCTCAGGACAACTTAATTTATCACGAGGCACGCATGATTTGCTCGACGAGCCGGAAGACCTGTCGCATCAAGCAGCAAAAAGCGCTTGATATCCAGAGCACATACGTACCTTGTGAAAACACACTGCAGCAGCAAGACAAAGCTGAGAGTGAGTATCAACAGTGCGACCTTGCGATGCTTTCCTGAACAAATCTGACCCGATACAGTAAGCCAAGCTTCCACCGATAAGGCTGGTAATGCTCCCAGGCCTTCTTTCTTCATTCAGGCTGGCTGGGAGCACTGGCTTGAACATCCCAAGTTTGAGTCAAAGCACGCCAGCATGAGAGTCGGATGAGACAACATCCCATGAATCCGAATTGACGCACGTGTGAGAACGAAAGGACAACACCCTTTACGGAAAGGGACACATTGGCGAGCGACAGTACTGACAGGCTTGAGTGACAGACTGTGTAGCAGTGTACAAGTAGCTGCGGCCTCGAGCGACTGCGCTCCGCTCCCAAGACTCTCAAATACACGCCGCAAGTCCACGAAGCTGTACTGCATGCCTCACTTGCTCAATTGCTGCTCTGGATTTCAATGAAATCTTCACGTTGAACAACTTGGTCGCTGGCCTACCTGGCCAAGGGCCTGACTAGGATTGGATCAGCCAGCTCGAAGCACTGAAGTGAATACTGAAATATGCTGAAATCAGCTGGGGGCCTGCTGGAAAGCCTCCAAGGACAGCTCAGAGTCGCCCGTCCTCAAGGGACTCGAGCAAGGACCACACTCATGGAAGCTGCTGAGCTGAGCTCTCGGCTCCAGGTGCTTCCGGAAAGCATAGGCCAGCCCAACCTGCATGCTCCAAGGCCCAATGTGGGGAAGCAACCTGAGGCCGTGAAAGGCGGCGACCATCGCGAACTTGCCACGCATGTCTTCGAGAAGCTGCGAGACCTTGAGAACGAGAACACATCTCAAAAGCCAATCCTAACGCCTTGGTTCTGGCCGGCCTCAGCGAACCCCCAGTGATGTCGCAGCAAGTCCTCAAAATCTCGATCGCGTTCAATGGAGGCACCCAGCATCTGGTAGTACCTGCAGCACCAAAAGGCACTTACTGCTTGAACTTGCCGCTCCCTCCAAAGCGTGCCCGACGAAGGTTGCGATGGAGACCCTGGTGTTTGGGTCGAGGCCTGCCAAACACCGTGCGTGCCAGGATCTTTGATCTTTGGTTCAGCCGGCCTTGACCACACAAACCAAAGAGAACCTCACCAAACAGACACATTTATCGCTACTGCAGCTCTGGAAGCTTCTGAATGCTGTGACGAAGCACGGTGCTACACTGCTACAGAAGCAGGGTTCCAGACGCGCTGCCGCTCATTTTGCGGCATGTTGCTGAAGCGTTGCAAGCCTGCTATCATGTCCTGCCATTTGCGTGGCCAAATCATCGCTTTCTCGACACAACATAGCCACAACAGCAAGCAAAAAGCTTGACAAACAGGATAATGGTTCGCGGAGGCTCCAACCAAAATTGCGCCGCCCACGCGTCACAAAAGCACGTACCAAAAAGTTGGCTGCGGCCGTATTTGGCTCCGTCACGCCAAACCCAAGAAGCAAGCGAATTTGTTTGGTTATGTTTGGTTTGCCGTTGGTTTCAAATCAACACATCATTACTCTCAGTGCCGTAGCGCTCGTGACATAATTTCGTCTCACATGAGTCGATGTTGGTTTCGCCCCACCAGTGCCTTTTATCCTTCTCTAACACGTATCTTCTTGATGCATGGGCTGCTGGCAGCCAGGTTTCTTTCTGCTTGGGCTTCACGCCGAAGGCTTGCTAGGCATTCCTCCTTCACGGTTCAAACTCAGAGTTTAGGGCTTAGGCCTGAAGGATTTCACGGCTGTCACTGTTGGCAGAAGACATCAGAAGGCTAGGGACCATGTTGGATGTTTGCAGGGGCAGCAGGAGGATGACAGAGATCTTCAAGAGTAAGCACATTCTGGAATCAGGACAGCATGCATCTAACACATCCTCAACTATTCTAGATTCTAGACACGCGGCCTAGGGCAAGGGCGTAAGCAACACAGCAGGTGGGATGAAAATCTCCGCTGGCAAGGGTTGGATGCTGCACGCAAATCATGAACAATCCTCCAGACTTGCCATGATCGTGAGTCGCAGTCTCGAAAAGGAAATGTGCAGCCAACATATTGTCGCAATTGTTTCGGTGCTGGCCTGCACTGTGACCCATCCGTGACCATTCACGTCCAACCGACGGAAAGCAGCCTAGGCAGGAAACTGCGCTCATTGATCTCGCACCCGCCAGTCCCAGCCTTGATAAGATCAAGACGTCGGCTCAGCGGTTCCTTGAAATAGCAGCCGAGTGTGAAATTACCTTTCAGAAGCTGTTTAGATCGGACTTGTCAATCTTCCATGACCTTGCTATGTTGCCAGAAGTAATATATAGCTATAGTTAGCTGACCATTCTATCCGGCACCAGCCTCAAGACATAAATCTTGCGCCCAAAGCTGATCCTTAAACATCTCTGCAATGACTTCCGTGCATTCTAGCGCTGCTTGCTGATTGCAGCAGCGCAAGATTCTCCACTTCTGATTGATATACTGTGTTCATAAGAGGTCTTTAAATGTCTTTAAGTTGGCAAAGCTGGAAGTTTGGGCCAAGCTTCAGATTTGTCAGCTCCTGCTGGCAGGCGCTGCCGCCATCCGACGATGACAACACGAAAGCGAAGAGTCCGTAGACTTCAGAAGTAGTTACATGCAGCTTGAACGAACTCAGAGGCTTGCAACATTCGCGCAATCGATAATGACAAATACACTGAGATGAGCACCTCCGAGAAAGCTCCTCCCCCACGTGAGCGGACGTCTCCTGCGATGTTGACGCTTATTCCGAGACTGGCGGGCTTTCAAAAATTATCCCAATCTTCTTGATGAGATTGGTTCAGGAAACTTAAGAACCCCAACTTCGCCCAAAAAGCCATGAAGATGGCAAGTCAAAGCCACCAATCACAAGACACTGTAACATGTGATCAGGGCGCATGCTGGAGTGGCAGAAAGACAAGCCAAAAGCTTTTGGAATGTGTGTGGCCTTTTGCAACTTGTCCGGCAATATACTTGATTCGGTATACTTTTTGGCTACTTGTTTACTTATCTTCACGCCGGGGGTGCAAGACCTCAAAGCTATGGAGCCTGGAAAATTTCGCCTAAGGAAGGCGGAATCCCTGTGTGGGTAATAACATACTCCCACTGAAGATTTTTTCTGCCGCCGCTTGGGCGTGTGCGTCCTTCTGGTTGGGTGTTCAAGGGCGTGCAAACCCTGCTCCACAAGTATACCTTCTTGTGGTTGGATGGCAGCTGCTTTTTCTAGCCGCTTGGCGTTGAAAAAAACCTTGTCCTGGCAAAACCCTCTCAAAGGAGATTGCAGGAAATAGCTCTCCTGCGTGCCGCGTGTCCGCATTTGAACACTGTACCGTTTTCACCATTTTCACACACTTGGGGCATCGGCCCGTTGTGCAGTTCCTTTTGCCTCGCCAAAGGCCAGCTGGCCTTCCCGGCCTTCCCCCTTCCTCCCGTCCGCCCGCTGCCCGCCCTCCCGACATGCAGATGCACTCCGCTGTACAAATGCGAGCGGTCCCTCCCCTTCCATCCCACTGCTCACCTTCTACAGTACTCCCGGGCCGCATACTGCATCATGATGTACATGTGGAGGTCGCGCACAAAGTGCGCGTGTTGCTCTTGTAGTTTGGAGTGCTCTTGGGCTTGTACCGGGCAGAGGATTGGTTTGGTTTGGTCATTTTTTAGGAGTGTTGATGCTCAAAGGTTTCGGGGGGTTATCTGTCTTAGTTCCACCCTTCTGGGAACACCGGACACAGATAGGGTTCAGGATTCAGGTTGGGCTAAATTACTTTAGGAACCCTGCGCTCCCTCCAATCATGCTCTCACAGGCCTTCTGGCTCCATCTTGGTTCAAAGGGCTTGCGGGAAATTTCGATGTGCATCCAAAATTCTCGCCAGGAATGCTCAAATCTTCCAGAAGCAGGATGCACAAGAGCACATGCTGCCACATACATACATGGTGCGATGTATGCGACTTTTCTTAGGGCATACGGTTTAGGGTTTAGGGAACTTCATTCAGATTGAAACTCGTGGTTCCAAACATCTGTAATCCATTCATGCGTCCTACCCTTCTAACGTATCTGCTCGTGGCAGGTCCCACATTTCCCGGGATGAAGTATTCGGTGTGCATCGGATGGTCGCATGGAACCCGCATCGCTTTCCCGAACAGGAGTAGTTGCCGCTGAGATAGAATTTCAGTGGCAGCATGGCAAGAGGCTCTTCGGAAGACAGTTGCATTCAACACACGCGAAATGAAAGCTGGGGCTATGCCAATAATACCTCGCAAACAGCGGTTCTGCATACCATCCGAGCGACGACGATCCGCAGCAGAAAGGCATGAACAGCTCAAGCGGCACATCAATTGTGTTTCAATAAGAGCTTTGTGAATTCGAACCTATCGGACCCAATGCAGCGATGAGCTTCCAGACCTCATTTTCAGCTGGATCACATCAGCTTTGCCCACGCCAATCGATCGTCAGAGCTGAGAAACAGATCCAGGGAATCATTGCCCAATCCGGGAACTATCCCTTCAAGGGCTTTCGGTTTCCCAGCATCTGCAGCTTAGGAAAACATAAATGGCAATCGCATGTGCGGACCCCAGTAGACTGAGAAACTTGCTCCGAAGTGACACGCAACATCTCATATAGAGGCTCCTGTGGTCTGACCTTTACCTGTTTGTGGACTGCCCTAAAGTCTAGGCTTGATCCTATTCATATTCATGAGGTGTCAGGTTAGGCTGAAAGGCTGGGCCTTGTCGCGGCCTCAATGACTTGCACCCAGCCAGATTGAACCTCTTAATGAGGGACCACCGCACTATGTCGGGCCGCTGCTGAGAAACTTTTCCTGGAAATCCTTTTCTGCCCCTGATGGACTGATGACGAAAACTGCGGCACACCTGCCAGGATTCACTCAGGAAGCGCCACATCTGCGCCAGCAGCCATGCACCAAGGACTATGGCACGCCGTACACAAGGACTGCGGTGCGAAGATGCGTCTGCAATCTGAGTTTGGCGATGAGGTTTCTGAAGCTCAGAAATTGCGCGTTGCACAGCGAAAGCCAAGTCAAGCAGCAAATCAACATCTGCGCGAAAGATATGGTTGTCCACCGCCAATGCTGCTGCGAAATGGCTCTGCAAACGTCGCTTGAGGCTTCATCGGCCGTCTGGGAGCTTTAAAACCATAGCTAAAGATGTTAAAGCTTCTATGGAATTGCACTGATTGATAACCATTTTGCAACGGGTTGTAGTTGCTTTGTTGTGTCAACGAGGTATCCGAAACTTTTCCATGGATTTCTGTGCTAGAGGAGTCCCAGTTGATGCAGCTGCCGGGTGCGCACGCATGCGCGCAGAATTAAAAGATTGGCTTTGCTCGGTACTCTTGCTACGGCTGCCACTACTACAGTTCTAGCAGGGAAGGTCCGTGCAAATAAGCATAGAATCAAATTGCATATCAAAGATTTCAGCAGCAGAAACCATTGCTCAACAGCAGGGCAAGGATTTGACACAGCTTGGGTCCAACTGCATCAGTCCTGATCTCAGGGCACCAACCTGAAGCATACAAAGCAAGCGTCTACTGCAACTGACCTGCAGGATCCGCACTGTAAAGCTTAGCACTGAGAGCGACACAGAAACATTGGCAACCCTCACATCCTGACAGGGCAACTGCGTCCATCCTGTGCTTGGCGTGCGGTGGCAAAGCCTGCTTGCTGCTCCAAGATGTACATCCATGGCCAAACTACGCTGTCTTCGCGACATGACATGACAGGACAGGGTCCTCCCGAATGGAGGACAGCGTTGCATCCAGAGTTCCCAAGCTTCGTTGGCACATGCCTCAACTATGATGCGTCCACCGCGGAGGTTCTGCATCTGCACTGAAAGTCCTACGTTCATGCCCTCAGTGGCACACCAGACGAAACAGGAAATCGGGCATCCACCTTCATCAGTCTGATGCAAAGTGCCAGCCGACAGGGACACTGCTCGCAGTGACAAAAATCTCGGCCTGGCGATGCCTCCATGAATCAATGACGATGGGACTCGACGGCCCCTCCTTTTGGCACAACACCGATGCAATTCAAGAAAAAAGTCAAATAAGCTTTTGGGGGTCCAGGTCTGGGATAGAATTTCTGAGGTTTCAATGCTTTGGACTGCTCGAAATTGGCAACCGGGTTTGACTCAGGGTTGCAAAAGTGTTTGTTGGAGGTCAAAGGCTGGGATTGAACTTGTGACATTTCGCGATTCTGGATTGATCGAGACCCCTGATAGGTCGAAGACAGGTCGAGGAAGACAGGTGGAAGAAGACAGGTGGAAGACAGGTGGAAGACAGGTGGAAGACAGGTCGGTAACACTGGAAGTGCGCGCTTGTCTGCTTTTTACTTCTGGCCACTCTTGACCATTCTCCACCAATCTCGACCAGTCTTGACCTAGTCTCAACAGGTCTCGACCAGTGTCGACCGCTCTCGAGAGAGACCGGCCGGGTCTCGAGAAGGGGCTCGACCAAAGGCTGACAGCTGGCAATCCCCCACACCACTGCACAGACGTTACATTTTTTGACCTCCAAAATCCCTAAGATCTAAGCAGCCTGAAATATCAAAACCCTGCCTGTACCAGTCTCTGCACCTCCTTTTGACCTCCAAAAGCCTAGCTAATGTTTTACGCATTGCTAGGGCGCTAGGGCTAAGCCAAAATCTGAGGCCAGATCCTGGATCGCCCAGAATGAGCTCACAGGGCCTTGCATCAGCAACGTGGAACATGCCTTATGCCTTGAGATCTTGCGCGCCACTGTCTCAGAACGATGCTACCACCATCGAAAGGAGCGATGCCCTCCATAACGAGGCCGCCTGTGGAACAAATGGCAGTACTTCTGCGACACTTGACTGGCTGCAGGATCGCACTCCTCAGCGCTGTGGCGGCATGTCCATTAACGGAGCCAACACGGCTGGCAAAATTGCAGCATCAATGGCAGAAGTGCACATGCAAGTACTCAAAAAACAGATCAAATCTAATACTCCTTTTTGATGACGGCATTGCGAAGAAAATTCTCGCTTCAAGTGCAAGCGTTCAAAGCGTTCACAAATACCAGACTAGCGTCACATCATAGGTGTGGGTGGGATGGCGGGGAAGGGTGGGGGGAATGCCGTCGACCGTCATGTACGGCGTAGCGCCTAGCTGTTATGTTTAATGCGGTAGAGGCCTGCTGGGTCTGCACAAGATGGAGCTGTGGGCCTGTGGACGGGCCTGGGGATGGGCCTGGGGACGGCCTGTAGAGCTGTGGCAGTTTACGACAATGCAAACTCAAAAAACTCGATTGACGGATCTGCGTTGTAATGAGACGTCTGCGGGCTCGCGGACAGTAGCTTTCCTTCATGTGCCTATGCATCTTCAAGATTGGAGAGGGTGTGGCCCAAGCAAATTGCAAAGCGAAGGAGCAAAGGACAAAGAAATGACCACACTTGATGCCTGCAGAGATCTCGTGTGGCAGCGCAACTGAAGCAAGCAGCAGATGCATCAATTGACATCAAAGTTCAAGCTCAAACTCGTCGAGCCTCACCACACAAATTGGATTACGATGTTTTAGAGTGATAGAGTCTTCCACCCAAAGCAACCTTGGCAACTTCATTTCACAGTGCTTTTTGGCTTCACAACCGCCTCGGACTGCGGAGTCTGCTGGAATCAGCCTTGTGGCGCGTGATGGTGTTGGACAGATTGCGGAAGTGGAATAAGTAGGCGTCGGGGTCCGGAGCGCAAGTCAAAGCTTTCTCACCCATCTTCGGGAAAGCCACAACGTCCTTCGCCGCACTGCACACCGCTGCAGCAGCTGTAGCCTGTTTGGCACTTCCAGCTGTTGCGTTAAGAGGTCGCAGCTGAAGGATGCATCTCCTGCTTCAGCACTCCCATGCACTGCGGAATCAGGAATGATCTGCTCAACATGGGTGACCATGCAAACTTGTAACTCTGAACTGTCTTCCCCACCTTGATTGGACAAGCTCGATTTGGTTTCAAGTCTCCTCGAGATCCGTCCTTAAAGATTCCGACTCTGCCGAGCTGACGTGCTCCTCCCGTGGCAGGAAAACTGGCAAGATGCAAAAGACCCAAAGCCCATTCCGCCTGATTGCTATTCTTTTTCCACTGCAGCTAGGCTTCCTCGTCTTTGATTCCAGCTTTCCAGAACCACAGATTACAAGTGCTGCTTGCATGCAAAGTCTTGAAGAGTAAAATTATCGTTCAAAGCTGCTGCTCCTCAGGACCAGCAGGCTTCAGCAAGCCGTCATGGGCGGGCACACTTGTCTCCTGCTGGGGTAGGAAGATACCCATTGCGAGCCACCCACCATGAATCCCGGCATCGCACCTCTTGCAAGCTAGGCTCCGCCATCGCCAGCGCTGCAGGCGATTCCGTGGAAATCAGCTCCTGATGATGGTGCT
>CAJNIZ010007958.1:51006-65632 GCA_905231905.1 Symbiodinium pilosum
CGCAGCAGTCCATGAATATGTCTTTTGACGCGGCGGGCATAAAAAAGATATCACGACGCCGAAACCATTCGCCAAGATTATTCTAAGCACCTTTCCAATAATCTAAACGAGAAACCTCTCACGAAGGGTTCGTAAGGCCTAGCTAACAACGGAAAAAACAAAAACGCGGTGCTCTTCCATCGCTGTTGGGGTCTGTTGCTGAGATAATTTTATATTTTGCATAATCTCCAGTACTTTTACTTTTTTACCATTGTTCATCATGTTCTTTGCTTTTGTCATGTCTCATCATTTTTCATGAGCTGCAAATGGGGGGCCCAGCCCAACCCCTACCCCCAACCCCCCAAGACGACCCCACCCCCAAATCCGACCCCCCCGCCAACCCCCCCTCTTGCGCTCAATACAAATGTTAATTGATTCCAGTGATGGCTCATCATTATTCATTTTTTGGTGTATCATGTTTCATCACGATAATGAGTTTCGAATTGTGTTTTATCGTTGTTCGGCAGTTTCCCATCATATTTCTATACTTTCATAGTTGTCCATCGTTTTTCAGGATTTTCCCTCGTGTCCTACTATCTTAATGCTCTTGGAATCACATTGCATCCTCTTCGTCATACTGCAACATGTTTAGACATGTTTCGTTGCTCTTGTTATTTTCAATCATGTACTATCATGTTTCCTGATCTTCCATCGTCTGGCATCATCCTCATGTTCTTCTGTTTTTAATGATTTTCCAGAAACCCCTGTCTTTTTCACGATTTTCCATACCTGACAAGACGGCATGTGTGCCGCAATCTGCAATGCAGCTGCTCCTCGGGACCAGAAAGCTTCAGTAAGCCGTCATGGGCGAGCACACTTGTCTCCTGCTGCGGTAGGAAGATACTGCTTGCTACCCACCCACAATGCATCCCGTCATTTCACAATCGCCTGCGCTGCACCCCTGGCATCTAGCTCGGCAGAATCCTGTCGCGTCGCCTCGATGGATGCAGGTCCCAAACTGAAATGATGGCCAAACTTGGCTCAATACCGTGCTGCGGTTGGGCGGCAAAAAGGCCCTGAGGCATTTGCTTCCGCAGTGTCATGTAGCCTCTATCTATTTCGCTTCCAAGTTGCGGCTCTGACTCGGAACTTCTGTCGTGGCCTGGCGCAAAGCAGGAAGTCCTCTTTAAGGCATAGTATGACCTTTAGCCTGAAGCCTCCACAGTTCACAGAATCCACCCACCCACATGGCAATATGCTTGAGAAATTGCAGCGTTGCTTTGCTTACATGATGGCCCTGTCCTGAGGCTGTGGACTCAGTTGAGCCAGCTGTACGGAGGGCTGTGTTCACTTCCCTCACATCACGGAGCAGCTCCATTCTCCGAGTTTCAAAGACCTGCGAACACCAGAGACTGCAAACTTGTTGAGCTGTGATATCCTTTGTATTGAAACATGAATTCATTTGCAAACCTCCAGGGAAGCAAATTCGTCTGGGTTGATCTCTGCAAACTCCTCCAGGCAGCCGTGCGTAGTCAAACGGAGCCCCTGCAGCAGAAGCGTTCACTCCAAGCCGTGCCACTGTGCGAGGTGGAACTCGGGCCTCCATGTCCAGCAGCCCTTGGCGGAAGAGTTCCAATGCAGCACCTGTGCATGATGGGACCCCGAAATAGCAGTGAAAAGCGAAGTTAGAAAGAGAGAGAGAGAGAGAGAGAGAGAGAGAGACAGAGAGAGAGGGAGAGAGAGAACATGCTGGTGGCGTTCCATCCTGCATAGGTGTCGAAAACATGGATGCCACGGAGGTGAAGGTCAGCCCGGCGTTGATTGGAGCTCTTTGGCACAACACCATCAGACCTTTTAAGGTTTGCCATGCGTACTTTTCAGCTCACGCTTGTAAATTGCAAAAAAAAATCTTAGGAACTATTTCAGCAAGCACCTCACGACATCGTGAATCAGAGCCGCCCGAACAGGCCCATCAGCCACTGCCATAAATTCTTCTGCAAAGTCAATGTCTCCCTCGCCGCTGTCGCCGATAAACACAAAACGAGCTTCGGGATGCAGCGTTGCAAACTGCCCGAAAACTTCTGTTTTGCGCTCCGCCATCGCTTGCCGAGCTTGCTCCGGTGCGAAGAGCACCTGGGCGACGGCCTTCAAGGATCCAGGCAGCACCACAGCCTCCGCAATGCCAATATCATCCACCAACAGCCGCCTGAAAACTGCAAGCTAGGCAGCTAGAATGCAGCGAAGTGTGCAAACATGATTAATGCAAGGACATGAGAACTTGCACTCTGCAAACTCCAGGACCTGGTCTGGCCCTCCCACATCGGTGGTCTTGCAGAGAGGAATGTCACGCGGTTTCCCAGCGCATGGAAAAGTGGAAGAGCACCGGGAACTGGACCAGTCGGAAACTTTGGACCACCTGTGCTGCGGCACTGAGAGGAGATTCTGCTCTGTCGGGTCTCAGGGTCTCGCACCTGCTCCGAAAGTCCCAACCCAAACCGTCATGTCGATGTCGGACAAGATGTGGACCGGCAGGCTTGTGAGTCCCGCGGCTTGGTCCACGAAATGCTGCAGAAGTACCTCCCTGCGGACCTGGGCAGAGTGTCTGCACATCCAAATCAGCATCATATTTGAGCGTACTGGCCTGCTCGGAGATGACTGTGTAGATGGTGTGGCGCAAGTCGCGGCCACCACCAGCAGCGTCGACTGAGCATTTCAGCACAACACTGCCACGCAAAGAAGCACGCGACATATAGTCTGTCTTAGAGGAAGCCAGAGGCTATGTACATGGGCATCGGTGTCGTTGCTGTCCAAATGTCAGACATTTGACAGGAAAAGAATACCAAGACGCTTGCACAGACGAGCTGCCTAATTGCTTGAGATCCAGCAGCTCCTGGCTTTGCAGATTCTCACATGTTGCCATGTCAATGCAGCAGCGAAAGCGCTTCTTGCAGCATATTCCTCTCCTTGCCCTCTGTTTGCAGGAAGAGCTGGCACAACACAGCCTGCAAGAACAATTCGTTTCAAAAGATGTGAGAAGTCTTCTAGGCTAGGCGCTAGGCCTCCTCAGCGCGTCGGGCAGCCTCCAAGCCGGGGCCCTCTGGAACCTGACCTGGACAGTTTGCCGAAAACACGAAAATGGCAGGGCATGGCCCGGCATGGCAAGGATTGGAGGCCAGGGGGCGTGGAGGTCCGGAGAGCTTCTCGACCAGCGCGCCTGATGATGGGCCACGCTCACAGTATCTGTCAACATGATATCATATCAAAATGGCCTATGATGCGGCTGCTTGCCAGAGCAGATAGGCTCTGCGATTGCAATTTTTGGGCAAGAACTCGCAGAAGTGATTGACTGCCTCTCACGAGTCTTTGTGCCCTCTGATCTCAGCCTACGCGCTGGCATCACATGCTAGCCTGAGATGTGGGGCTGCACCGGTGCACTGGCTGGTTTGTCCTCGTCTGCAAGGAGCAAAGACCTCGGTGTCTGGCAAGAACCAGTGGATTGCATATGCATTCGTCATGCCGCCACATGCTGCCACGGGGCAATGGTGCTTGCAGGAGCAGCTCCTCCAAGAGCAGTGGATCCCTGCTCCTGCAAAGCTAAGAAGAAAAGATGAAGTGCTAAACGGGACCCACGTCACAGCTCACGTATAACGAAACAGGCTGTCGTGCGGACAGGATCAGGGGCACATATCAGATCAGGGCAGGGCCCCATCCCTAAACCCTAAACCCCTGAACCCTAAAATACCAGAAACAGCTGAGTAAACGCCGAAACCCTAAACCTCCACAGCTGATCCGTTTCGTAGTGCGCCCTGATCTGAAACCACGGAGCCGTTAGTTACCCAGCACCCTTCTACGCCCCCAAAGATCTTATACCTGCAGCTTCCGTTCTAATCAAATGTGCCGAGGCTCTCGGATTTCGCAATCAGCTCCTGGCGCATTTCCGATCAACAATTGCAACATGTACCATACTGGAAAGATAATCAAGGTACTGTACCAGCATTCAGCATTCAGTTTCGCATGCGTGTGCCAGACCGACGAATGCTGCACAAAACTCAACAAAAATGTCAGTCCGTCTCAGTCTTTGCGCAATGCTTCGAGTACTGCAGAATCAAAGATGTTGCAATGCCACTCTCTGTTCCAGGCTCCGCTTCGTTTGAGTCTCCGTTTTTCCACTTTAGTCCCTATACATCCCCTTATAATCCCTGTGCAATCCCCTTTCTTCTGTCTTACACGGCCGCTGCGCAAGCACAACCACTTGGGCAACACGCGATCAGGATGGAAAAAAATCTGTCCGGCTTCTCTGCCGTGATCCAGAAATACTCGTTTTGACACTGCGCTGCTCCAAATCTGGTTGACACCCTTCACGGCTAAGGTAGCGTTTAAGGCAACGGAAATCTTTCTTTGCGATAGCCTGAAGTGGACCTCTGCCCTCGACATTGCCACGTGGGAGCCAGGGGAGGGAATAGGAAACTTGGCAGGAAGGGCTGTTGCGGGAAGGGCTGTGACAGGAAGGGCTGTGGCAGGTGGCAGGGTCGGTCAAATCCTCTGAAGCAAAGGTTGCCTAGAAAATCCTTCAGATCATACTGATCGGAATGTGAACCCAGGAGCAAAAACCAGACGGTCTGTTACTAGTAATGAAGATGCAACTCGGCCCTTCAAGCAGCTGCCGGCCTCAAACTCCTTCTGGGCACGTGCGACTCCTGTGGGAGAGCTCAGATCCTGCTGAGACCAGAAATGGATCGCCTGTTCGAAGTTCTCGAAGTGTTCGCGAGTTCCAAAGTCATCCAGGCCCTCTTCCCCTCCTTTCGACCATCGCACAGAGATGCTCGCATAGCCTCCACCCAATAGCCTGAACGTCCCAGCCCCACGGGCTTGCTTCAAGGAAATGCGGGCTTCGCCTGCCACCCGGTCTCCACGCAAGCCTCCCGCATCCATGACCCGGACGGAAAGCTCCAACTCCTGTGGGGCAACCTCATCCTTGCAGAACTCCACACGAGACGGCGACACGTATGCTTTTGGCATCTGGAGCCTACACTTGGCATTCCAGCGCGGGTTCCGCTGTCGAAGTTCCGGAGCTGTGTTGCATTCAGGTTGTCCAGCTGCTTTGGCCGCCCAGGGTTGATCCCGATATCCAGTGGCGAGGGCGCAGTAGGGCACAGGAAGCGACTTGGAGCCCATTGACAGATCTGCAGCCGCAACCACCTGAACGCGCAGAAATGCGGATCCCTCAGAGAATGCTTCTGGAAATCGGCCGCCGCTGGCCTTGCAAGGATCCAGAACAATGCCAGCAACATGCAAAAGCTCCACAGCCACCTGCTCTCCATGCTTGGCCGTGTGTCGGAGAAGCACCATTGCATCCTGAGAGGCATCGACTCATATAGTGTCAAAAAACATCGTACAGTGCTAGCACATGTCACAAAGAAAAAAAAAAGCACTCTTTCTGTAATCAAGTGTCTCGTGTCTCTTGAGCGACCCGTCGGACTTCGCGTCCTGCACTGGCCTCAAAGGCAGAGGGAAAACAAGGCAGTGGCGGTTTAAATCTGCCCTGGTGGATCAGACATTACGAGAAGTGCGCATGGATGCTGAATCTGCTCCACTGCCAGGGCTCAAGGTCTGAGAAAACTCGCCCAAACCGGGAATTGCCAGAGCTGGAGCTGCCAGCTTCACTCCGCCCAGCCTTGTACAAAGGGGGAAATACAGAAAAAGTATGTTTTTATAGGATGCCAACCTCTGGTGGCCGAAACCAGGACATGGCCCAGATTACAGAACGTTAGGGACGCATTGCGGCAGCCGCCGATGCGAGCAGCATTGCTCCAGTGAACTGCTTGGCTTTGCAAACAGTGCTCTGATGAAGCTTGGGATGAGTCCAAATCATTTGACACTGGATGTGAAGGCAAAATCTTGATTCCACATCATTCAATACCTGCCAATTCTGCTCCAAGGTTCGAGCTGAACTATGCAGCAAGTCGAGCATACAATTGTTCCCAAGCGCAAGCTGCTCGTGCAAATGCCCCCAGCTGCTATACATGCAAAACCTGATTCAGCAACAGCGTCATCGCACGGGTGAAGGAGTTGACGGCTTGTCTGCAAGTCAGAAGCCTCCACAGTCCTGTCAGGACTTAGGACCACTTCTCGCGCCATTAAATGCAAGGCTTCATTGTTCAATTTCAGCACCTCACCCTAGCTTACCCGTCAGCACAATCAAAAGCAGTCATATATGTGGAAGCAAATATGGGCTTGTTGGCCGGCATGCACCACCACAGGCACCTACAGAAGGGACGGGTCCTGAAGGCGCGCTGTTGCTGCGCGTGTTCCAGAAGTGCAGCGAGCGTCTTCGACTGCGCCACAGTCTGCGCGTGGCACACCACCAGAAGGCACTCGCGAGCGCGAGTCAAAGCGACGTTCAAGCGTCCTCAGAACAAAAGGCCACGGCAATGCACGGCAGCTACGCGGACCAGGCATTGGATCTTCACAGAACTCCATCCTCAATCTGGCAGCCAACCAGATCTGAAAATGAATGAAGCCGGGCCACGCTCATCAGCTACGAAACCAATTCCAGAGCGCGAGTTGTGGGATGCACGCACCTGAAGCTAGTTGAAGATCTACACAACCACTCATCCTGGCTTAGGCCCAAGCGGTGGAGCAGATCACAGCTTCGAACTCCTGGCCTGCAATTGGCACATCAAGCTCATAAGAGACACCGACTTGATTGTACAAATTGTCTGGCCTTGGTACGAGTCGACGGTCGCAACTCTTACAGGAAACTGCAGCTTGCGCCGGTTCAGAGCGGACTCAATCAGAAACTGTTGCGCTTTGTAGGGCGTAATGATGCCTAAGCTGTGACTGTATGAGGAAGGGCTCCTCCTTTCGGTTAAAGAATTACTGATATCAAAACTTCGAAAAATGCCAATGTCTGCCGGGTGGCCAATGTCACGGGCCAGAACGTCATTGCTGGCTGACAATGAAGTGGATTGCAGTTCAGCTGCAAGCCGGGCGCAGAACTTTGCCTCCTCCTGCACAGCGGAAGAAGTGAAAGCCAAGGCTTCTCTTAGGTCGGTCCTGGTTTTGCCAAGAGCCAGATGCTGTCTGCACCGCATGCCTAAAGGAAGAAACAATGGAGAACATGGAGCAAGCATGTACGGAGTCACTCTTAATTGACCACATCAGCTCAGCGACGACTTCAGGTCCAGGAGAAGGAAGGATGGCACAAGCTTGGTCTGGCGGCGTTCAGACACTGATGGCGCATCCAACAGGCGTCCTACGAGAAGACATGAGAAGACTTCTTCAGGGCAACAGCATCGCTTAAATCTAGCCTCACACGCCTCCTCCCATGCTTATTCTCTCAACACACTGTGGTCCTGTAACAATACAACTATGTGACAGGCCTGTTGCTTACCCAGCTTGAGTCTACAGGAACCCATGCGCAGCAGTCCTCCATAGAAATGCTTGCGTGGAAATGCAGAAATGGCTGGTGCCATGCGGTATTGCTCCTGGTCATGCTCACCGGAAGCGCTCCGTGACCAGCCATGCGCGAACGTGAGTTGCAGCTGTGTCATCAACATAGAGTGCCATAGAATGCAAAGGCCTCCAGCAAGTCTGGTTGATGACCTGGTGGGCAGTGGCTTGTTCAGGCACCAAGGCATGCAAACTTTATTGAGGTCAGAGCCAAGCACACAAAGCCGCTCGAACATTGAGCGGTTTATCTGGAGGTCGTCTGCTTCAGGATGAAAGACGGTTGGCGGTAGCCTGCTAAATTCGGGTTCTGACCAGATGGAAACGAGTCGCTTCCGAGGCAGTCGCTGGAGGTGATCTCCCAACAAGACCTCACAAGCTCTGTCAACATGGCCATCTTGCTGCTAAACTCAAGGCCTGAGTATGTCGCACAGCTTCTGCTGCCTGCACCAGATCCGAAAATTGTGATCTTGTGCGCAAGAGAGCTGAGAATAGCTGAGAATTTCAAACCTTGTGAAGCAAAGGACTCCAAGCTTCCAGTACGGTGTGTTGCTCCAGCAAATCATGCTGACTTCTTCGGAGTCTTCTGCCACATTCTGTTCAATGACTCAGAACAGTCATCGATGCCAGCCTGCGACATCCAGAGGAACCTGCCAAACAAGGCAGAAGTGCTCAAGACTTTCAGTGATTCCAGTGGTGCCAGTGCCATCCAAGTGACCATGCACGCAGGCTCCGTAGCTTGGCCAGCCTCGTCTATGACCTAACAGGCATGGTGACATGCGACACATTGACACCCACTTGATGCCAAAAAGCTGCCACGCAATCGAAGCCGCAGCTGGCCTGAGCGCTACAATAAGCCCAGATTCTCGCAGCATCTCTGTCACCATAGGTGCCACACATGTTCACGCAGGCGTGCCGCGCCTGTGCTGCAAGCAGCATATACAAGCAAGAGCAGCACATAGCAGCACGCTAGCACGCTCCTTGCGCTGGGAGCAGCACTGTTTGTCGTGGAGAAGATTAAATGCGCCCCTCCGAGGATGGAACGTTCCAAGGTCTTCTGCCTAGCTGAGCTGATGCAGTGGCAGGTGCCAAAGGCCAAACACGTGACAGAGCCAGGCTGCAAGGCCCAGAGGTCACGCCGTCCCGCAATCAAGTGCCCACACCGCTCTTTCTCCATGGACAGGGCCAGCCACCTGTGCAGGCTTGCTCGGTTGTAGCTACAGTGCCGGGAGAGAAAGCTCAGGCCTGTTTGCCAAGCTCACTAACTCCTGTTTACCAGGCATACACAAAGAAGGCAGGTCTTCCACGCCAACGTGAATTGCGGACGTTTAACGGTCAGTCCTTCATGCGACCGATAACATGCGGAAGCTGCAAAGGCAGGACCGAGTTCTCGCCAGGAAGAGGCCCTTGAGGCCTGTAAACGGCATTTCATGGTTTCAGGTGCGCCGGCTCAGCTTTACCAGTTTCGCCTCTCTGCATGGTAGATTCCTGAAGGGACGTGGTAGTACCTTGTTGCAAGTTGCTTCTTCAGTCTAACTTCTTCTTTCAGAGACGACATGCACGCAGTCGAGTCGAGTTGCCAGAGGACCCCTTTTGCTCCAAGCACTGCTTGGAAGTCCGCAGGTAACGGGCAGGTTTCCCGCAGCGTTTGGACTTCTTGTAGCAACTGCTGAACTTTTTTGCTGACATGAGCCATGTCCTCAGCAACCAGAGTGACATATTCGTAGAATAACCACATGACATGGCCTATGCACAATCCGGTAGGTGACAAGAATCTTTAGCGATAGCTACACCACGACGCTCCGCATCTGAAGGCTCCATCGCGAGAAGCTCCGCAACTTCAGCTTCGAGAGACGCCGCAAACAGCGGGCTGCTGCCCACGCGCACAAAAGAAGGCATGTAGTTACCTGGGAGAGCAGGGCTGCTAGGCAAGAATTTGCCCCTCGCTAAAGACTGATAGCGTCTCATACTGATGCCATCCTATGCCCTTGTAGACTGTGGCAGATGCATGCAGCAATCACGAAGATCCAACTGTCCCTTCACTAATCACTAACATGCAGTAGGCTATGCATCACATGCAAAGAATTGAAAAGACCCGTCACACCGCCTCCTGAAACTGTATCTTTTTGTGACCAGGCACCGCCACCCTGATCCTGGAAGCCACGCTGTTGGATACGCTTCTGAAGTGAGTCCAAAGCGGCGTTGCTATGTGCACTGATCAGGAGTCGTGGAGTTGACCTTCAGGGAGGCGCTGGTAACCAAACCCAAAACCAAACAGCTTTCTGAGTGCAAAACTTCACAGCCCGTATCCATTGTTGTTCGCGCTCCCGTGGGCCGCTGCCACCCAGCACAATGTCCTCCAGGCACTTCACGCACGTTTTCAAATGATTGAAACCATGTCGGAAAGGAAGTGCAGCTGAGCGGCTTCAATGCGTCGGTGGTAGAGCTGCATCTTCCTCAGAACCAAATCACCAAAGATACGGAGCTGCCAATCCAAGTAAAGACCGTATGCCGAGCCGAGACTCTGCAAGTGTAACGCGTTGACGAGATGCAAGAGCGTTTGCGATTTACCAGTGCCGGGTGGCCCATGGATAATACGAAATCCTTCAGTACAGGCTGCCGCCCGTCCCACAGCCTGAACCTGGCTCTTGAGAAGGCCCTGCTGACATGCTTACTCTGGAATGTAAACAGCTACTGGCGACAGCTTCCGGCACCTGCGATGGATTCAATGACGCCAAGAATGGAAAGTTCTGAAGCTTTCCCAAGCCTCAATGCTAGCCGAGAAGTGCCAAGCACAATCCACTAGATGCCAAGCCGAGAGTCTAGGGGGAAGGGGGTCCAGATTGGGGTTGGCGCATTGTCTGTCACCCACACTCGAAAACCAAGGGTGAAAAGATCTGATTGTGGAGCTTCCTGTGCCACTTGCGCTTCTTACAACTTGTCTGTCGCAGGTAGCTGCACTAATTCTGTTTGGGCTTCGGTTCGACAACTCATTAACTAATGTTTCTTGTGGAAAGCTCTCATGGGCCTGCGTTTTGGGGACATCGGCATCTTCCAGCCCCTCACCCGCAGCTGCGAATCCGCGCATGCGAAAGCTATCGAAAGCTCATGTATATGAATTTGTACTGCCCAAAATCATGGGCCGAGCTACGAGTGCGGCCCATGGCCGGCCAAGGAGCCCTGCGTCGGCTACTGGAAAGGCCCGACTCGGCCAGCTTCTTAGCTACCAGGAAGTTGCCCAACTGGGTCTGGCGCCACGATGTCGGTCCAACCCAACTAATCCTAGCACCAGTTTTATAAAGGGACCATATGTAAAGAAATTTTTGTTGGAAGAATTAGCCGTCCAAGACTAATTTCAATTAGGCGGAATTTCGTATGGAGGAAAGGGACTAGATTTACAGAATTTTTTTTGGGAGACCAACCCTGAAAATCGAGATATTCAATGCATTCCTATTGATCGTTTAACTGGTTTAGGTCCCAGAGCCCCGATGACGCGGGAATGCATTCCTGTTCTTTTTTAATTGAATTCCAGGAACCCAATCATTCTTTTAATCCGGCGCGCCCTCCATTTCTTATTCTGGCGGGGGGAGGGGTTCCCCCCCAAATAAATACAAGTGCTAGGATTAGCCCCAGCCGAACCCAGAACATCCCCCTTCAAGTTCTGGCAGCAACGCGTCCTCCCCAACTATATAGTACAAAAGGGCGGTTGGGGGGGGCTAACCATTGTTGTCTGCTGGCAAAGATAAGTTGGAAAGCCCATGGAAGGCATAAGACTAACGTTCGTGGAGGGTCAAGTGAATTTTTTGCACCCGTCATTTGATCAGTCAGGAGGATGTTTCTGATGGCTCAGCCAAGGCACCCAACAGGAAATCTATTCTGTCAGAGGCATGCTTCATAGAGTCCAGGCATGGCCCCAAGGATGCGATTTAGTCAGTCAAGAGGATGCTTTTAATGGTTCATCCAAGGCCCCCAACATGTATTATTACTCTGTCAAAGGCATGCTTCACAGGGTCCACGCATGTCCCCAAGGAGGAATTCCATTCACTCAAGCGCATGCTTTGGAGAATGTGATGGCGTGCTACGTAGGCTCTGCACATAGCCCCCAACCCTCGTTCTAGTCAGTTGGTGATGCGATTAGGAGGTTGAAGGTGTAGCTGGATTTGAGAAAGCCATCAGCTACTGACCATACTCACATCGATGCCCAGCGCGTGCCTGATACGTTCAAGCACATGCCCTAAAAGATTTCCATTTCATCAGAAGGTGACAGGCGAGGTATTTTTTTCATGCTGGCGATGCCCAAGAGATCGCAGAACGTGCACAAAGCCTGCTGGCATCTGACAGCCAGCGCTTGCTCGAATCTTCTATGGTTTGGGTACATCGTGGGACTTCTGATTCCACCCCTGAGGAATAGTCCGAAGTAGTCTACACAAGTTATAAGTTATAACTTGGGGCAATAGACTAAACTAGTATTCTATGAGAAGTCTCTAGGTCTACAAGAAGTTGGGATGCCTTAGTCTTCGGAAAGTTCCGCGTGTAGCGTGTTTGGGGTTGAGGGTTTAGGCTTAGGGTTTATAGGTTTAGGTTTAGGCAAGGTTGGAGCGTTTAGGGTTTAAGTTTAGGGTACCGTAGCTGTCACGCCTAGCACTGGCGTGCTGAGCCCTCATGTGCTCAGTCCACAAGTGAAACGTCAGACTCGGCGTCCGAGCAGCCATCACGCTCGCTGGGATCATTCCCAGCTCCACTGCTTGCAGATTCATCCGCCGGAAGCCGCATATGCAACCTCGGGTAAGCATACTCATCTCGTAGATTTGCCACCATCAGAACCTCAGCTTCTGACAGCAACCGTGGAATGTAATTGAGTTGCACGCATGCACACGGAATGATTGCCGACCCAAGATTCGCTGAGTATGCAAGCTCCTACCACGGGCACAGCCATGGCATTGCCACACATGGACTGGCACTGCTTGCGCGGCACATCTGTCTCGTAGTGGATCTTGTGCACCGGTAGCCCTTGCCTGCAAAGTGCGCCCAAGCCACTAGACCACTTAGACCTGCTGCTTTTAACAAATTACCGAATCACTTGCGCATAATCTCAGGGCTGAACGATGCCAACAAATGCACAGGATTCAGGAGGGTGTCGCGCCCGTAGCAATACACATTGCTATTCCGCGTTAGCCTCACATGTGTGTCTCTCCAAATACGCAAACAATCATGCTCCTTGTCCTGGTTCTCAGCTGAGGGTCGTCGGCATCAAGCCATCCCGTCGATGGGCATTGCGCGACATGCTTTTGGCCAGGTCCACGCAACACATCTCCAGTGCCCCGCGTCGAGCCACAGCCTAAAATACTAGTTTAATGAAACTGGCTAGGAGTCTAGGTCGGCTGCATGCATCCGAGCGAAAACAAAAAATGCTGCACTGACTGCATGACTGCTGAGGCACGTCTGCATTGCCTGCAGTCAGTGTATGATAAAGGCAATCCAACTGCTCCAACTCCCGATCACTCATACCCGTTGCCCACGTTAATCCTTGCTGGTCACAGCAACATCGCGTGTACCTTGGCTTGTACAACATGCTCCAATCCATGGACTTCAGGGGCAAGCAAACGGAAATGCAATATGACGGTGACAAGTCACGCACGGTACACACTCTCTGAGAAATCATCAGGATTGTCAGAAGAAGTCTCCAGCAGGCGGCGCCTGCTGTCCAAATCCTCCCGGATCTTCGAGCATGCTGCCTTTGGTTTGTACCTGAGTTGCAAGACCAGAAATCGATGTTCAAAGAAAGAATGAATAGATGTCCACAGGCATGTCATTCAACACATGCAGCCTGTCCATTTTCCAACACACTCTATGTCCTCCAGGCCCAGCTGCAGCAGCTGTGGCACATGAGGTCTTTGAGCATTGCTCACACTTGCACAAAAAAACGTGCTGGTTTACCCAGCGTCTGGTATCATACGACATGACATCGCTACGGGATGGATTGCATCTGGCTCATCGAAACTTTGCACCCAACAATATGCTCGTTGTGTCAAGTCAAGACCGACCTAGTCCTGAGCAATCACATACATGGAAATCACTGGCGTGGGCAGATTTGCTATACGGTATCCGCCGCACACCAATCTTGCGAATACCACTTCGAGTAGTGGGCTCAAAGGCTCAGCGGCTCACCCTTTTGGAACGTGCAGGCTGGGTCTTCGGGGTGGGAGCAGGCGCAGACTTCAGATCCTGCAAGCGCAAGAATCAGCAGCTGATTATGCGACTAGACTATATAGACTGACAGGGTCATGAGATGGTCATGGCCCATAGCGCCTTCAACAACTTGTCCAGCAGCATGCTAGCTTTAGCTGGCTGATCTTTGCGGGGGAGGTAGAGCTGCGCGGTGGCAAACTTCAGGAAGCCGTTCACATCCTTGATGAGGCTGCCCCCATTGCTGCGATCACGCAAGAAGAGCTCCAAGGCCATGAAGGAAAAGCTGGCGCCCGCGAAGTCAATGCTCTTGGGCGCCTGCTCATGCGCGTTCTCCAGAACCTTCACGGCTTCTGCATCCACCACGCCCTTGAAGTCCGAGAGCCGCGAAATGAAGCAGTGCAAGAGTGCTTCGTGATCGCGCAACGACTTCAGACCTATCAAATCAGTCACGTCAAAGTGTAGTCAGAATTCATGTCCATGAATCCATGAATGTCATAATCACAGCTCAGTTTGGCCCTCAAATCTCATGGTCAAAGTCATTCATAGACTAACTAGATTACTCGTGTTGTCAGACAAGACAGAGCCAGAGCTGCCTGCTTTGCCTTCGACTGCCTCACGACTTACGGCGTAACCCAATCAAAATGCAAAGCAACCTAACCCTGACGCTAACAGTTTAGTTTAACTTTAACTGCTTAACAGAACAAATGCACTGTCCATTAAAATCTACCGCTACCTTCAACTGCTACACTGACAATGACATAGCGCCTGCGATGGTGTCCTGCAAAGGCTGCACCTGCGTGTTATGCTTCTCGACGAGCAACACCATCTCGGACGGCAAGATGTCATTGGTCAACGTGGCCACGTCCTGGTCTTTCATGAAGTCATGCACCATCTTCACATCAGTGTACACGGCCATCATCGATTCCTTGCCGGCAGCCACTGCGGCACTGACACGAATTATTGACGCCGCTGCTTTCTCAGCCATGCCCTTCATGGCCTCCTCCAGCCC
>CAJNIZ010007958.1:71965-83859 GCA_905231905.1 Symbiodinium pilosum
AGCAGAATAACAGAATAACTCACAACACAGGCTTCATGGTCCTTCGACATAGACAGCTTCCGATGCTTGCTCGAGGTTTCATAAGTCGACGTGCCCTCACTGTCCAGAGACGGTCGCCGCTGGCGTTGGGCCGTGATTCCAATCTTCACAAGCTTCCACATTGGTCACTCAGAACCAGTCAAAGGCCAATGTGACTCCGAGCCATGAGAGCAAGAAGTGACCCTTACCCTAAGCACCTGCAAACAAATCTTGCAGACCCGCTCGTATTTTTTTTGGTGCGATAGCCGATAACTGAAATGATACAATATCATACGAATGCATTCATTTAGGCGTGCCAGCTGAATTCAAATAGATGACCAAGTTCTGAAGTAAATCACACATCTAGGAATTAGGAAACCTAACCTGCAAAGCAGCTGCTGGGTGTCAGTGCATACGTCCACTCAAGCGGCCAAGAACAGACTGCTTGCACTGTTGCATTGGTAGCAGCTACCCTGCCTGATATGGAGCATCTCGAGGAAGGTCTGCTCGACCACGTTTCAAACACCCAGCCACATTTTCTAAAATCGCCACCCTTCAGTGACTCAAAGCCAAGATGAGCACAACATGTATGCATCTCATATCTCTCTGCTGTCTTGATGCTGCCATGTGTCCGAGGGCGGCGAGCTCTAATGAATCGTGAGGATTCTATGAACGGAATTGCATGCTCGGCCTCAGCTGCATACCACAGGGATGTTCACCATGAACAGACCACGGACGAGAGCTACCATGTCAGACCAGTCACAATTGCCTGTCCAGATCCAAACATGTTGGCGATACCTATGTGCCGATATCTCATCGTGGATTCCTAAGATTCAAGTTGCTCAAACAAGACAAAATACATCCCCAAGGAAGCAACGCGTTGCAAATGTCTCGAGGTACGACCAAGAGACCTGGCTGAAGAGCTTGCAAGTGAAACCACATATGAACATATCGATGTCCTCCGCAATCAGAATCTCAACTCACTGTAGGAATTTTGAGAAACGCTGCTACGGCTCCGTCCTCGGTCACCACGTCAGCAGAACAAGACTGCTGGTGAACTGCACAATACCCGCCCGTCCTGCAACAAGGAGCGTACAAATGAGGATAAAGGACAAATACACTACAAATGCAGGTCATCACTTGGCACGCAAACAGTCCGTGCGGAAGCCATGTCAGACCAGCAGTGGTGCACGTCGTGGTTCTGCATGAAGAAGCGGCGCGTGGGTCCCTCAAATGCTCCGCAGACCAGATCATTACAAACTTGATACACCAAAAAAACAAACACGGACGACGCCATCCATAGTATACCACTCTTTCAGGCAAGTAGCATGTTTTTCCGAGGAAATCACCTCAGAAAAATTATGTCTGCCCACCAGCTCTTGAAGAGCATAGCTGGGCGCGCCAGTGCCTGAGCACGCCGTTGCCACTACCTCGGAAATCTTGCCATACATGCTGGCAGCATCATGCACTTGAAAGAAAGATATGGTCCAGTTATCCGTGGGCCAAGTCACCAGAGGGTCAGTGAGAGGAATCTGCAAGGCTGTCTGCTGCAAACCAGTCGCCCTCATGAAGTGAGCGGCCCAATCAGCAGCTACGAAAGGCTGCCGCCGAATTGGAGATCTGGACCGAGCTGACCTTGAATTACTAAGTTCTAACAGAGGGTACTCAGCCTTACTAAATTACGCACTACTCTATTAGTCTATGATCGGGACTGCTTCAGTACTGCTTCCCAAAGGCTCATTCTCGCCACTGTCCTCCGCGGAGTGTGCGGCGCCACCATACAGCGACGACAACGGCATGGTATCGCAAGACCGAAGCAAGTGACGCTAGTAAATCAGTATTGCACTATTTATTGCAAGGCCCCTCAAAATTGCATGGATGCTCCCGCCAGACAACATTTGAGCTTATCTCGAAGCCCCACTATCCTGGAAGAAATACATATGGTGTTACTCCTATCCTGGAAGTGGTACACATGGGATTACTGGATTGTTCCTTACGTGCATGGATAGACTGAACAGCTTGTTCGCACATGCTGTCCTGGCAGTTTGGAGCAAGTCATCAGCGCATAAGATCATAAGCAAGTCCTCAACAACGCTCGGAAATCCCGCATGAAGATCAGATTCTGTCCCCTGAATACTACGAGGTGGACTCTCTAGCCCCCCCCAACATATCGAATGAAAATCCCTCTAAAACATAGGAAGCCCATGGAAGGATAAGACTTTTGATCGACTATAACTGTAAAATCATGGGAATCCCTAAAAGTAGTCTTATGCCTTCCATGGGCTTTTCAAAAGATAAGTACGTCTATGTTGGGCTTCCCCGGTACTGAGAACTACCAGAAGTTGATGGTTAGATCATTTGTGAAATTTGCCAAGTCACCGCTCAAAGGGTCTCGTGAAACCCCGTGGCCAAGCAATTCGCGCACCAGAGCCTGGGGCACTCGCTTCATGCTCCTGGCATCCAGCTTAACAACACGAGTCGAGCCATGCTACAGCACTTCACTGTCGATTTCCTGTAGTAAGGAGCACGACTTGGCAGGCGCCCTAGCATCCAATCAAAGATACCACGAAATTCCCACAGAATGAGCAGATGCATAAGGCTTCGCAGACAGCCCTTGTTCTGAGACCATTATTTCGTGGTCGGCTGGGCAGCTACCCCTAAACTGGACCTGCTCCTGAACATAACATCTACTATCAAATCAGTGGGAGCTCCACAAGTATGTTACAGAGTCTGCAAAGCTAAACACACGTACAAATGCTTGCTCCTTTCATTACCGCAGCCTACAGCAAGCAGTATCAGATTTGAGTGCTGACTGCGACTGCTTCGCAAGGTGATAACTGGAAATGGGGAAGTGGCTGCTTGAGAACAGCAGGCACCTCAGTCTGAGATGCCAAAGAGATTGGCAGCTTGTTGTGAAAAAATGCAAGCCACTGCGAAACGTTTGCAACTGCAATGGCTGTGAGCAGCTGACCCTCAAAACCCTGCAGCGAGCATGTGGCTCATCTTCTTCTGATTTCGCTGTTGTGAGAATGAGACCCGGCAATGCAGCTTGTTCAGGGCTTGTATCAACTGGGAGCTGGGGAGTTTACGATCACATAATTGATGGTGTTTGGTGGAAGAGAGCCCAGCGTGGATACATGCAACACCAAAGGTCGACCATGGGTGGACATGTTTGATTCTTGGATCCAAGCCTTGAAGAGATGAAGTGATGGGATCTGTGAAAGATCAGATGGTCCGCACATGGACTCCCCCTAATCAGGCCGTCAGGACGTGAAGGGTGGGCGGGCGCGACAAAGATTTCAGGAAGCCAACATAACGCTCACGACCTTGCCGGGCCCTACTCCAACCAGCCATGAAACCAAGAATTCAAATCGACACAAACGCTGTTGAGAGCCTGTAGTGGAAAGCAGCTCCTCTCCAAAGACTGCGTTTTACACAGCCGGCTGGTGCGATCGCTTTCTGGAGCATGGATTAGTAAACTATGCATGTGTTCACAACCCGGGCGCCTCACAGCTTCAAGCTCTCTTGCAGGTGCCGTGACGCAGCAATCCAGCATCCGAATGGACAGCAGCATCCCAGGTCCTTAGACAGATGGGAGCAGGTTACAAGATGCGTGTTGCATTATGCAGCTTTGGTGTGCGTTCAGTTGACCAACCATGCCAACATCAACTGCTCATCAAGTCTCCCAGCTTGCCGGGTGCTTTCAGCCATACGTCTCGACTTGCCCGATCCACCGAGATGAGACCAAAACACCATTCGCGGCACCCATTTCCAAGCAGTGCGACCGTGCCTGAAAAACACATGTGTGGTCCTGAACAGCACACCGACCTGCGATCGAGTCCCGATCCAGATCGCACCTGCTCGCCAGCTGCCTCACGGCAATCGTCGTGAACAGAGAGTGACGGAGATATCAGCCCAGCACATGAGACATCATGAGACCACCTGCGTCATGTCCACTTTGGCCCAGGTTTCATCTGCACACCTGCAGCAGAAACCAGAAAGCGTCGTTCTCTGGGAACGTGCCTGGTGGAACAAGTGCCAACAAAGGACTTGACAAAAGTCACTCCAGCTGCCCCACACCTCCAAGATGCATTGGGCCCTGGCTTCTTTCAGAATCACCTCCAAAGATGCAGCTAATAGACAGCTACGAGACAGCTACCAGACATGACTCTTCAGATGCGTCACATCCTCCCAGGTCAGTTGATACACTTCCAGCAGCTCGAAACGGCCATCCTGGGATCCCTTTAAGTGCGTTACACTACTGCTTCGAAAGGCTTCGCAAGGCAGCTGCTGCTGGAATTTGATCGCAGATTCTGAGAGTTGCAACTACATCAAAATACAAGATGATCTTGCCAGGTTTCTTCGGGCAGCCGCTTGTCCAGCTTGAGCAGGCCTTGGGAACAAGATGGAACAAGGCAGTCCCAATAGTGCAGCTAGCCCACTGGTTTGTGTCTGAGATGCTCCGAGTACCCGACAGATTTGAAGATCATCCCAAGGGGCGGAGGAAACCACGTTCGCATCCAACCCCAGCAGATCGTCTTCTACCTTCGTCTTTGCGTCTTCCTTCGCAGACGCTTCTGGACACAAGACACTTGCTGTCACTTGCACTGTTTCCTGTACGCACTGAGAAAGAAACTGGTCTCTTCGCGGCCGTCTGTGTGGGACCCACTGGGCGAGGCTGCTGACAGCTGCTCGCCGCAGCCCCACGAAGAGCCGGCCGCCTTTGGTGGCCTCGCAAGAGCCGATGCTGAGCTCTCTGGAAAAGTTTGCAGGAGGACCCTGCTTCGTTTTGGATGGCTTCTCGAAGACGCATGCTGCAGAAAATGCGCATTTTCGGCCAATGCTGGATAGGTTATTATACTTGCTTGCCACTGTCATAGTTGCTCATACCAGCCAAGCTGGCACTCTCGTGAATGCACTCCGACTCTGAGAAGGACAGCCAAAGCTTTGCGCTTGAACGGAAGGAGGCTTAACTGGACGTAAGGCGCCGGCCAACAATCAGAGGCTCCTGCTTCTTTTTCGCAGCATTGGCCTGTCTCGCTGTAGGAGAGCATTTTGCAAGCGAGCCCTGTAGCCTTCTTTGCTTTCAATTCTTGCCTTGGGCAGCTGCTTGGTTCTGGGCCCCGCCGGCAATTTCTGTGGCTTGGTCTTCTGCTTTCCCATGGGAAGCGCTCACCATAAGCCATCATTAGTCACAGATGTCAAAGTGTAAAGATCCATGAAGCCAGAATGTTACGGCCACCACGTAACTGATGGCACCCACGAGCAAGTCGCTAGGTCGCTAGGTCGCTAGGTTTCATCATCATCATCATCATCATCATCATCATCATCTGGTCTCTATAATGCGACATACCATGCTGAAGGCACGCCTTCACTCTGCCTCATCTGGACTTACACGGCACATGAAGAGCCCCCAGCTACAGACACACATGCAAATATAGCATTGCAGACCTCATGCGTCTCATTCAGCTCCAACCTCAATTCAATGCGAGTTACAATCAACGGATCAGATTTTTGCCTGACACCTTTCGGCATGTCTGTGCATTAACACATCCATGCAGCAAAATGCTTTGAGCAGTTGCTGCTTGCTGATCACGTGACCTGTCACCTGTTCGGAAGGGTAGTTGCAAGGGAGGGCAGCTGTGCGGAAAGTCGCTGAGCGCACATGCTGTGCATCCTCTCGGAAAAACACAAAGAAATGCTACCAGCTGAACCCGATCATGGGGATGAGGCCGAGGCCCTGCTCGCTGCAGTGGCAATTAATGGGTCGTATCCAGGTGGGTGGTGGAAAACAGTTAACAAAAAACAAAGGTCCAGAATCATAAGCATCATCATCATCAGCGATGGCCTTCGACATGCTGATGGCGAGACAGAGGAGATTGATTGAAAATGTGTTCCCTAAGGCTTGCTTTGCATGGCCGTGCTACAAGACTACAAGAAACTGCGACTCCTTGCGCTTTACAGCCAGGATCGCATTAAAGTGCTTTGGCCCCAAAGCCAGCACGAGCTACAGGATGCTACAGCAAAAGCTGCTAAAAGCTAGAGAGACACCAAACCTGGCTTCAGCACTCGGCGGACCTCTTTCTCTTGTGGTTCTGGAGCCTGCAGCAGACCGAGAGGGTTCAGGGAAGGAAGATCATGTGTAGCAGTCAGATCATTTGTAGCCATGTATTTTGTCGCATAAGGCTTGTTGGAAGAGTTCCGAGCTACTTACGAAGTTCTACAGCCCATGGCTGCGCAGTGTTTTGAAACATTGGAAAGCCTCAGTTACCAGCGACCATGTTACACATGTTCAAGACATAAATAACATCAATGAATAAACTTTGGGACACCCAAATATTTGCAAAGACGGTCAAAATGCAGGCACAGCTTCAGCACAGCTTGGACCTGAGTCTTCTGTTGCAGGCTTCTGACCTTGCTCTTGACGACTGTATTCAGATATCCACCTGCGAAGAAAACAACCCAGGTAAAGGCAGCTAACTTCAGCTGCCCAGTGCCTTGAGCACTTAATTGCTCCACCACACTCTGAAACGAGTCTGGGTCATTGTCGAACACCTGCCGTGCAGGCCAGATTGGTTGCTTGCACCCGCGCTCGTTGAAATGAGTATGACCTTGTCCAACACCGCGGCCAAGCGTTTGCACTTGTACCGCTTGGACCTGACTTTTGCAAACGTGACTGGCGCAGTGTGCTCCGGGGTCCCGGGATGCGGACTTGCAGGGTCGCGGCCGGAACCTCTTCGGATGAGGCAGATGACAAAAAGTACACCTCAGCAAAAAAGCAGCTCCTTTCCCAAGCGCACAAAGCAGAACAACTTCTAAACATCTCACGCAACAAAAAACAAATCTCAGGATGGTGCGATTCTCCGTTTGTACACCCGCTTTTTGCAAAGACCTGCATAGCTGCACTATCATCTGCCGACACACAGCTGAAAAATGGGTTGAGCTGCGCGCATAGTGGCAAGGCCTGCCATGCATGTTGCGTCCGAGACAGCGTCTCTCTTAAAGTCTTGGTCCAGCCTGCACTGTCCTGTTGCATGATTCTCGGATCCGACAGACCATGCACCTGCAGCGGTCAGCTGACGAAGGCTGACTGTCATTCTGTAAATGGTATTGGAGGATCTCCTTCGCCCTCTTCAGCATCGCTTGGATCGTCATCATTGTCGTCTGCTTCAGAGTCCCAAAAGTCCTCCAAAAATCTGCAGTGCTCTTGGCGTGGCTTTTTTGTGCGAAGCACCCTGCCTTGTTTCCGAGGACCTTCGCTAACTCTTCGACTTTCTTTGCATCAGCGTCCCAAGCTGTCCTGCTTCAGCCAAGCAACACGGAAACCTCTCCAATTGCAAATGGATAATTCGATTCAAGAATGACATTGAATCCTGGACTGCCTCTTCAACATTTGGAAAGGTGAGTACGCTTGGGTTTCGAAAGGTAATTATCAAGGAACAGCACGTCTACAAGTCAGCAAAAGCATCCGGCTGCGCGGTTTTCTGTCCAGCGTTTGGTGCGAGAATGCTGCTCTCGCCACAGTTTCGGGCAAGTTTCAAGGACTCCGAGGACGGTTGCAAAGTGTGGGGTTTTCGCGCTATATCTCGCTTGCAAAGACAATTAATTCATCCAGAAAAGGGTTCAGGAGGCACAGAATCCACTGTAATTTACAGTATTTCGGGCTGTTCGAAGGTAGCAAATGCTCGTTTTCGGCGGAGCCGACTTTAATACAATTTTGGCACGGGAGGACATAGCTCACCTTTTTTCTTCTCACTTGCTGAGGTTCTCAAGGTGCAAGCCGCTGGCTTCGAACGGGTCCTTGGACCAACAGGAACGAACCTTGGACAAATGCGAGCTTGGACTGATGGGGCGTAGCTTGGACTAATGGGAATGATCCTTAGCCGAAGAGGAACGATGCGTGTTATCATGGTTCGGGCATGGATGCTCTGGTCAGCGTATGCTCGGAACACGAACGTTATTATGGTTTGGGCATGGATGCTCTGGTCACAGTATGCTCAACACGAACGATATTATGGTTCGGACGCTGGTCCGTATGCTCTTGCAACACAAACGTTATTATGGTTTGGGCATCGCCGTATGCTCTTGGAACACGAACGTAATCATAGTATATTATAGTTTGGGCATGGATGCCCTGGTGACCCTATGCTTCTGGAACACAAACATTATTATGGTTTGGGCTTGGATGCTCTGGTCACCGTATGCTCTTGGAACACGAGTGTAATTGTAGTAATGGGCATGGATGCTCTGGTGACCATGCTTCTGGAACACAAACGTTATTGGGGTTTGAGCATTGGTGCTCCGGTCACCGCATGCTCTTGGAACACAAACGTGTAAAATGTGGCAAAACGTGGGAGCCCTAGCAAAAAAATATTCACCGCCCGAATTTTAGGGAAGTTGTTGGTGCAGCAAAACTTGTGGCCTGCTGCCACATTGTGGGAAAGAACATGCTCAAATGACATGAAGCATCGCGCTGCTGTGTTGTAACAGCTAGTTGATTCTGGAATTCAGCGGATGGTCTATCCAGGGCTTGGGGGTAGCCCAAGTTCTTAAGTTGTCGCCCTTTTTTCAAGGCTTGCCCTGAGAGAGTCTCAAACAGGAATCACAGCCAGTGGGTTGGTAAAAAGCTTTTCGTCATGTTCTTGCGTCCGGAGTTTCTGATCATGGTTCAAGGCTGGTTTGGCTCCGTGAGAGTTTGGCATCGTTTTGGATTCTAACGAGCTGCTTGATGGAGGCACGTTCATTGTTGCACATCCTTTTTTTCGTTAGCCATTCAGCAGAACACGTCTCCCAACACTGTGACTGTCTCTTACAAACGAAACTGTGCATAGCCAGGGGATACGTATGATCATCCAAGTTGCGTCCTCTAAAATCCCACAAACTTTTCATTGGCAGTACACATTATAAATCGTTAAGGTATCCGAAGCCAATAATGCACGAGCTGCTACACGCCACAAATTGAACGGACAGCAAGTGCATGCATACTGAGCTGTCAACTTGACCGAGAATCACAATAGTCGAAATGGGTCGCTCTACGGTACCCTGGCCAGCAGCAACGCACTGAAACTAATATTTCCATGGAGGTCGCTGTGAGCGCCCCCTCAGGTTCATAGAAACGCCCTCCGTTGGAGAAGCTTGTCCGGATGTCAGCAACTTTCTTGCGTTGTTGACATCTTTCAGATATGCCAATCTGGACGTAGATGCTACACTGGGGTAGGCATCCAACAGACTACTATCTATGCCTGGACACATGACAAAAAAGGGTGACATACAAAACAAGTAGCATGTTTCGAATGCACGTGGATCCAGGCCACTGGCCCATGCAAGCCAGTTCAAACAGGCATGCAGGCTTACCCTCAAGTCATATGTGGATCTGTCAGAGGATGGCTGATATGCCAAAAGATTTTGTGCTAGCCAGTTCTCAAGGAACAATCACAGTGTGCATGCGTGCTGTGCCAACAGGCATTCCTTGCGCGCTTAAAGCAACATCTGAAACCGAGTATGCAAAACTGCTTGACCAAACGTACTAGATGTTGGACCGCGTTTCTTCGGGGCCCTGATGTCTGATGTGAAAGCAGAGTTCCTGCCAAATATCTTTTGAGGTTATTCTGGCTTGCCCTGATTTGGCGCCCTGGCACTGGCTTGGGTTGAAAGGAGACCGAGAACTGCCCACGAAACAAAACACCAATAAAACCACTATCACGTCATAGAAAAAGAAAGCCTGCAAGAATCTGGAAAGACATCCATGCAGATAGGCGCAGCCTGTTCGTGGGAGAGGTGTGCTTTGCCACTTGCTTCAGCCTCTCGTAGAAGTTCTTCACATCATCCTGCAGGGCAAAGACCAGAACACACACAGGCTGGCATGGCATGGCGGTCAAGCCTTAGCCCATGCTGTCGAAGCCATCGTGTGTACCTCCTTTCTGCATATAGGGGTCATAAATTGAAGGCTACCATTGCTTCATGCTCCACGCTGGCCTTTTTAGCATTCGGATGATTGTGACTGTCGGAGCTTTCGGTAAAGCTGGTCTTAGTAAACACGAAGACTCGCATAGATTCAGGACAAGTGCAAACCACAGCTCCAAAATGCGAACAGGCCACGGAGCTGGAAGGATTGGAGGTGTCAAAGTCATGGACATGCTGTTGGGAGCTGGACGCCTGGCATGCTCGGGATGAAGAAGAGCTGCACTGGGAAGCTTAAATTCGATGACCGGCCCGTACAAGCGCCATCGAGGACCCCTGACTGCATGATGTGTGGGGAAATGTGTTCTGCACCTGCGCCCGTTGGTCCGTCTGCCTCCGCCTCGACTTTAGCCAACGCACAGAGCAAGACTTTGTGGATCGGAGAGGGCTTACTCGCAGACCTCGCCGATGCTGGCGAACCTGGCGAACCTTTGGGCCCCCTGGAGAAGACGAAGACAAAAACATGTTACCTGATCTGAGAAATATTGTGGGCCTGCGACCCTCCATCCCTTCAAAGGGGCTGAAGATGTCTTCACCCTCAGCAGCTCTATGCGCAAAGCAGCAAACGATCAAGCTCGCAAGCAGATGCGCAGCCACAAATCATTTTCAGGCCTTGAATGCATGAATGCATATATCGTTGCGTAGATCAAAGGTTGAACAATGGAGTTTTTCTGGGTTCGATAGCAAATTTGCTCTTTGCTTGTGCACAATGTTGTTGAACAATCTGCATCACAAGTGCCTTGAGGTAGGCGTATCTTTGTACCCCTGCGAGCTGCACGGACATTAGATGACATTAGGATGTTAAATGGCCTTCGTCGCCTGGCGAAGCTTTTCATCTGAGTGCAGCGCCGAACTGGAGCTCTCAAGCTCGGGTCGTCCCCATACTAAATGGCGAGTCTCACCTCCTCACATCGAAATCGCAACGAGCGGATGCAAGAATGGTCGCGAGAACTAGAAAGCCGGCCACCTGATGTGCTTTGAGCGCTCCGTTGTTTAGCCGGTGCCTGCACAGTCTTCTGGTAGGTATGGCAGAAGTGTGCTTCTGATTCGAGCCTTTCTCATTCACCGTTTGACGGCCCACAAGGTCTCCGAAACCAAAAGCGGAGCGGCAGCTTCTGTGACTCTTGAACGTTTTGCTGCATGCTCTTTTGGATCCTTCTTTTATTGCAACAGGCTGGGTCAACGCACGAAGAGACCTTAACTTGCTCAAGGCTTCGAAGGTGCTCGGGACGTCTGTCACATTTAGCCTGCTCAACTTGAGCAGCAGCGGCATGAGGAAAAGTGAGGTTCAAAGGATTTTGCTTCGCGCCACTGCACCCCGGCAGCTACATGTAGCTCAGGACACCTGAAATTCACGCTTTTCTCGCCAGTCTGTCTGCAATCCGGTGTGCTGGAAAGACGCATTCTGCCGTACTTGTCACAGCTTAGACAGTGCTGGCTTCGCTGGGCCCCGGATCAAATCCCAGCTCTTGACAGCTCCTTTGAAGAACTTGCAAATTGGGGAACATCGAGACGACAGTGCGCTGCAACACATTGAGCAACCGGCCGCACTTCCTGTCGAACCCCCTGTTCCTACAGGCTTTCAAATTCTTTGAAGCAGCTCTCAGGCGAACCACCAGGCCTTGACCTGCTGGATCCGATCCCAGAGAGCTTGAGAACCTGGCTCGAAGAGAGGTCGGAATATATTTACTCTGCGAGCTTACTATTTCTGGACGAAACACGGGATGAATGACATGCGGACTAGCTGTTTCAGACTCTCGTTGCACTGGACTTGATGCACTTAGCACGGATTTATCCCGAGCGTGGCTTTGTAGCAGAGCCGTAAAACACCAGACTGGGATGCGTTGACCTGTTGAATGATACAAATCCATCCCTCTGATTCCGAGGGAGGGGGGGAAGGGGAGGAGGGGGGGGGA
>CAJNIZ010007958.1:85915-100372 GCA_905231905.1 Symbiodinium pilosum
GTACAATCGAAATGTTTGTTACTTTCATAGATTTCGAGAATCCTGCGCATAATATGAATAGGCTGGTTTGTAGATCGTTTGGAACGAAAGCCGAATTGTGTAGAACGAATTTTATCATCGAAGTGATGAGAAAGACGCTTTTGAATTAATGAGGCGAAAATCTTGCACATGGAGTTGGTAAGGGAGATAGGTCGGTAGTTAGAGAGGTCTCGAGTATCATGCTGGATCTTTTTAACTAGCATAACAACTTCAGATAATGCCCAGGAGTCAGGAACAGTGGAGGTAGAAAGGCAATCGTTAAAGTGATCTAGGAGAAAAAGTTTGAGGATGTAGGGGGAGCCCTCGATCATATCGGCGGGGATGGAGTCAGGTCCGGCCGCACGGCCCGTACTTAGTGATCTAAGAACGATATTGAGCTCAGCCATTGTAAACGGAGCGGAACAGTCTATAACAGGAGAAGGATTGTCGGGGAGTTCAGGTTGAGGGTCAGGATCCTTCCAGACTTTTTCAGAGAGATATTCTGCGAATGTAGTAGCGCGGAGATCCTTGGATGATAGCTTACCGTGTATATTGAAGAGATTAACAGAACGAGGAGTAAAAGGTTTACGAATGGAGCGAGCTGTGCGCCATTGATGGATAGAGGGACCGTGGAAGTCTTCTTGCAAATGCTGAGCAATGAAATTTTTTTTGCCGCGGGAGGCGGATTTTTTGATGCGCTTACGGAGAGATTTGAGCTCAGGAACAGTGAGGTCAGTACAGTCTTGAAAGTGAGAAATAAGGCCGAGAGTGGAAGGGGAGATCCAAGGTTTTTTGGCGGAGATAGGGAGAGAGGGTATGAGAGTTTTCTGCAAGGAGCAGAGGAATCAGATTGTTCTTGAGGGGTCTTAGAGAGCCAAATGTCAGAGTTATAACCAACTTGAGGAGGATTGAGAGGAGAACGGGAGAGAAAGCGACCTACTCGGCCACTTGATGTGACCCCTTTTTTGGCTAACGAGTCGGCGAGTTCATTTCCAGGGATACCAACATGAGAGGGTACTTTGACGAGGTCAACATAGTAAACTGTACGGAGGGCTGTGTAACACTGTTCAGCAAGCTCAAGTAGTCGGTGATGAGTGGAAGGGAGTTGATCTCCTCGTAAAGAACGAATGACGCAAGTAGAGTCAATATGGATGATAACGGAGGAACCGTGCGGTAAATCAGAGTAAAAAGAAAATAATCAAATAATTCAACGATAGCACGCATTTCACCAGTGTTGTTAGAGCCGTCCACAGGATTAATCACATTGGCGTCAATAGGAGAGTTTTTGACTTGTCCGTAGGAACATATCCAGGAGTCATTGACAGCAGAATGTGACTTTGGATAGGAGTCAGTGACGTATAGGGCGAAGCCCCAACCGGCGGGGTTATCAGGGCCTACAGTTCGATTATTGGGACAAGAGCCGTCAGTATAAGAAACTAGAAAGGAGGATGTATGAGTCAAAGAGCAAACAGAATTGTTGGTACTAGCGAGTAAAGAGGACTCAACAGATTCATAGAAAGCGGAGGATTGGGAGAAATCAAGTTTTGGCTCGGAGCGAGCGGGAGGTTGAGATACAAAGGAACTAGAGTAGGAAAAGATGAGAGGAAGGTGTCGAGTGTTGATGAGCTGTTGGAAGCGAGAACCCTTGAATTGCAGATCACAGAAAACGGGGTGAGAAACAGAAGCAAAGTCAAGTGTAGTCCAATCGGAGACGGAGAAATCTTCCAGAAAATCAGTGGAGGAGGTCATTTCTTTACAAGTAACAAGTTTGGAGGAGGGGAGGTCAGAAAAAGTTTGAGGAAGAAGTAGAAGATGAGATTGCATGAACTCCATCAAATAGACAGCGTTGTCTCTATCTGAGTCAGAGATACTTTGGCGCTTTCCCCAGACTTGGGAGCCTATATGATCATGGTCTGGATCCAATGAGGAGTCGAGTCTAGAGTTATAATCGCCAAGGATGATAAGATGAGAGGAATTGGAGTGATCTGAAATGACTGTATCAAGTTGAGACCAAAACTGTTCCTTTCTGGCTAAATCTTCAGTGGAATCTTCAACTGTGCTTGGAGCGTAAATAGAAAAAACGGTGATAGGATGTGTGGATTGGTTTGAAAGGTAATTTCACAGACGCGGGGAGAATGAGCCAAAAAGGTATGTGCATGTGGTCGGAGTGAGGGAGAAATAAAAAAGCCTACTCCGAAACAGATTCACACTTAGTTTCCTGAACAGCTAGAAGGTGGATGCGCTTGGAGTTCAGAAGAGATCGAATCTGGTCATACTTAGCAGCTTCTCTGAGGCCTTCAACATTCCAAGTGGCTAGTTGTAACTGAAATCCTGTTGGAACAGGTATTGCTACAGATTTATTTACATTGCAAAGTTGGTTGTAACCATGGGTAAATATACGGGATTGGGAAAGGAGTCTTTTATATACTGCTGGCTTTGGACAAATCAGGGGATTAGGCTTTTGGCCTCCGTGTGTCCGCAGAGAGGCATCCTTACATGACGCTTTCAATTGTCTAAAATCTCTACGAGCCTCTTGTTGTTTATTTCTCCAAGAGGACCATCTACGGATGAAAGAGGCCTCCGATCTATATCCTCTGGATGTTCCCCTGAGAGTGCGTCGATCTTGGTAGCCGCATTGGACCGAATGGTTCTGAGCCAACTGTGCTAGTGGAAAATCGGCAAAAATGTAAATGTCGTCGCAGTCGTCAATAGTGTAAATGTCGTCATGGCCACAAGGGCCAGAATAATGTAAATCTTCCATACTGTAAATCGGTGTGTTTTGCCCTTGGACTTGAGGAACGTCCTTGCGGGCACTGCACTTCCATGATCTTCCATAAGCTTGGAGGTAGGTCCAGCGGCTTCCCGGCCCGCCCCCTCTGGAGGCGATCGACCGTAGCATGATCCCGTAGAGTCTGGTAGAGGAAGATCTATCAGTGTCAATCTCATAGGTAGAGCCCCTCCTAAAGTATTTAACCCAAAGTTTATTCTTGCCATAAAAGGAGTAATCAAAGACAATCATGCCATTAGGTAATGTAAAGGAATTCTTCCAGGAAACTGACCTGAATTTTGGGGTGTGTGTTTCAAAACAAACATAATTTGCATTAAGGGAATGGATTAGTTTGTTCAAACTCTTACAAGCAGAACCTGAGAATTTCATTCGCTGCTGGATGCACATAGGCAATATCAAGCTAAGCAGATCTTTGCAAAAACTGGCCCTGGGTAACCAATAGAATGGAACAAGTAGTACGCAAGATCTGTGACAGGCGCTCACTTGTCTTGGTGAAAAGCTACTTGGCGATGCTGTTGAAACTACTGAGTCCTGACTATGCGCGGCTTTGTACACACTGTGTGCACAAGGGGCAGTGCCCACAAGAGTGCACCATAATTTGGAGTAAGGTAGAGAAAAAAGATTGCATAATGAAAATCTGGTGGTGAGGGGCAGCGCCCAATCACCTAATGTAAATCGTTCCATTGGTAAATCTTGACCAAAGATCGGAGCCGGAGCCTTCCATGGCTTCGAAACGCCATAATGTAAATCGGTGGTGCTTGAACCCTGAGGTCCAGAGGCATCCAATGTAAATCGTTCCATTGGTAAATCTGCAGTGGATCTCTGTCCCTGGGTGAGCTTGCTGTAGGATGGAGTGAAGCCGAGCATGTAGTATCAGCTATCGATAGCCACCTGGGTCAGCCAGTGACATAGGGATTGACAAAGGAGTAAGAATGGCCTTTGTAGGAAAGTTGGATGCAAATCCATGCCATTATCCAAACAAAGGAGTGGAAACCGTGCTCTGCTAGGATAAATGATAGCGACTCAAGACTATTTCCTTTATTATTCCAGTGTCTGCTGAGGTACTGATCTCTATGTTGGTAAAGAGGACTATCTGGGGAAAGTGAGCGCATGACTTGATCATAGATTTCAACAAAAGCATCATTAGGGGCGACGAGGTTTTGCTTTGTGGTGGTATGAATTTTAAGGAGGGAAGCTAGCTGTGCATAAACCTGATCAAAGAAGGATGAGCCAGCGGATGCCAATTTTTTGAGAGGGGCATTTGTAAATGGGGCAAGCCCTGCAAAGATGTCTGTAAACAAAGGACTGTAATGTAAGATTTCAACAAAGTTGTCTACAAATTGTTGGAGGTAGGGTTGGTCTTGTGATGGGAGGAGGTTGTTTAGGAGGGATTCAATTGCTGGGATATCCCAAACAGGGGTGATCTGAAAGTAATCAAGGGCCATAAAGTAACTGGTTCTGACCATATGATCCCAAGGGGCCCAAACTAGAGTGGTGAGGTCTTTGTAAGAAAGTTGAAGGGAGGGGATTGATTGTGGAGAGGGAAGGTTGTAGTCTTGGGTAACACTCTCTGAGAGTGGAAGTAGAGCTTCCTCAATAAGTGTGAGGAAAGTAGAACAAGAATGGATGTTGCAGGAAGAAATTGACTTACCAAGCCGTGTAAAGAAAGGGGTCTGCATCATAAGGAGGTCTTGGCTGGAGACTGGTACTCCGTGGGGTCTGTCCATTTTGGGAGCTTAAAAAGAGGGTCATCATCAGGTTCTAAGGGGTGGACTAACTTACCCCACCATGCTTGAAACTCATCTGTAGAATCAGAATATGTGTCAGTGTAGCAGGCTTCCTGAAGGGACTCAAGGAGCTCATGATATGAGTCTTCTAAAGTGGCTATGATGGCTCTTTCATATCCTAAGTAGAGCGCATTGTTGCAGGGACAAAGGGGAGGGTGTTGCGCTGCATGCACTTTGAAGATATAATCTCTGTAAAGAACACAACCTAAGCAGTTTCCTGTTCCAAAGATGTCATCACAGCCTAAACAGTTCTTACCATCAGAGAGCATTATCGGGCAGGGAAAGGACTCAAGTTTAGGTTGCTGGAATTTTTTGACGGATCTAAAGGATTTATTGAGGTGCTCTGGATGCTGCCAATGTTCATGAGTGCATACTCTGCAAGAGGAGTTGGTGCCCGCTAAAGACAAAAACTCAGAGCAAGGGAAAATATTAGAGCTGTTTGCAACTTCCAAGTCACGCTTTTTGGAGGAGTTGCCTTTGCCTTGTCCCGTAGGTCCGGAGGAGCCTTGCGACGTGGCCCCCCACGTGTTGTCGGAGCCCCAATTGTCGTAGTCCTTTTTATTGTACCAAGCATTACGGCGGGAGTGCTGGGAGTAATCCTCTACCTTGGCTTGCCAATTCTGGTATGGCTTGGATCTAGCGTCCTTGTTGCCTTTGCCTTCTTGCTGGAGCCTATCGAAAATTTCTCCTTTGCCCTTGTATCCTGAGCCCTGGTAACCTCTACCTCTAGATCTATCTTTTGCCTTTGGTCCAAGAGGAGGTCTGATAATCTTTTCCTTTTTCTTTACCTCTTGAGTCCTTGTTGCCTTTACCTTTATGACCGAAGTCGGCATATGACAGATTGAAGTCTTGCATAGCTTGTTGAATGAGTGGCTGAATCCCTGAGAATCCCTGAACTAAAATAGCAGGATTGTCTGTGAGCTGTGCTGAAAGGGTGGAGTCCAGTTCTATGGGGAAAATGTCATAGGGGAAGAATTTCACTGCATCTGTAACTGAGATGTTGGATACATCCTTGGATTGCCCATAGTGATACCTAAGGGTGGTGGTAGAGTGCCTGGAGGACTGGGTGTACCCTTGAACAAACAGTAAAAAGGATTTCATTTTGGAGCCAAAGTGTTTGGGAAAGAACTCAACTACTATGTTGAAAATGCTGGGATGCAAAAGGAGCTGGCACTGGAACTGCAAATGCTTGCTGGATAGGTAAACGACCTGGGCCAAAAGGAGTTCATTGTCTTGGTCATAGAGCTGTAGGGAATTGAGCTCGGGTTTGAGGAATTTGTCATGGTATGGATTCTTGGAGTCATCTGTATCTTGGGTCTTGTTGAGTACTTCGATAATAGTCATAAGGGGAACTCTGTCCAAACGCTCTTGAAGAGGGATGTCCTTTTCAATCCTTAGCTGGGAATCCTCTTGGGTATCAGAGTGCCAATATCTACGCTTTTGTTTGAAGGCCTGTAAGAAGGACTTACTAGAGCTTTCTTGAAGGAAAATGACCCCAAGGAAAGCGGAAGATGACGTGCGCAAGTGGTTACTCACCGATTGAACGTCTGAGTTGGAGAGCTCTGCCTGCCTAAGGAGATAATTCATGTTTTGGGAAATGCTGGACATATTGGAAAATAGGGGATATTGTAAATGATGACAGATCTTCTTTGCTGTTCAGACTCAATTGCATTGAGGGTCTGTGAGCCTAAGAAGTTGTTGAGCTCTGATCTTTCAAGTCTACTGATGACTTCTTGTCTAATGTGCTTGTTGAGAATCTCAAAGGAGGGCTGAACTGTAGTGTCATGGTAGTTCTGGATGGTATCTTTGATCTTCTCAAGGGTAATAGATTCTGGTAGGGTAACTGTCGGAGCAGGCTCTGGGAAAGCTACATTGGTGCTGGGCTGGAAGGAGCCTAATGCTGTATCTAATTTAGCCATTTTCTTTGGGGAACGGAGCGCCTTGTAAGCTTGTAACAGGAGGGTGTAGACTGCAACATCCTAGCAAATGAGGGGTCCATATCTCCCTACTCTATTGGTTCGGAGTCGTCTTCTTCCATTTGAGATGCTAATCCAGTGGGGATTGAGGATGATGCTACTCTCTTCATATTTTGTTTCAGGAAAGTCTGGTAGAGCAATTCCGATATGATCTCCTGAGTGCCTCCGGTTGTGACAATAATCTTACCATCAGAGTACTTCTCTACTTTAGAATCAGGTCCAAGGAGTATAGTATCTATCAGGAAAGGAGTGTCCGGCTTTGTGGATTGGGAGGATTCAGCTTTTGTAGCCAAGAGCCCGGGTGCTGCTCCCTGGGAGTCAGTTGCATCAGTCGGCGCAGTAAGAGCCGCCGCAGGCGCTGGAGCTTTGTCGTCCGCTGTCGCCATAGCTGGAAATGTTGGATAATGTAAATCTGGACTAGTGTAAATACAATGAACGCCACAGGAGAATGACAAATGAAGGAAAGTTGCAAATAAGACATAAAACCCTTATAGGCCAAATGGAATGCAACAAAGTGGAAAAGTCGGTGTGGCTCAGAAATGGTGCAAAATGGGATCGGCTACCGCTCTGAGCCTCGCGCCGAGCAGTGGTGGACCAAATAGGAAGTCGGATTCCTGAGAATGCGGCGGGGTGCCTGGCAGCCTCCTTGATATCACCGCGCGAGCCCCCTTTGGCCAAACGCTTTCGCGCTCCCTGGTGCAAGGAACGCTCGAATGGAAACAGGACTGTCTGCGGGAGGAAGAACGTGGCGTGGTAGAAGATACTGACGTCATTCCGGCACCGGGCTTGCCTGCACGTCAAAAATGTACTCACCCTTGGAAAGCCTGATCTCATGGCGGCACGCCTGTATTCGAGGCTCGTGTCACAGGGCATACCGTCAACTTTGCGCATGTGGAATTTATCGCGGCTCCCCGTATTTGGCGAGCCGGCATCTCTGAGGACGCTACTGACCATCTGAACCATACGATTTGCGACCACCATCAACATGGAGCAGCAACGGACCAGCCAAAAGCAAGCGAGGTAAGCCCTGAAGTAGCCTAAAGTGCATCTATCTCAATGGCCCGTCTTTGTTCTTCACACCTCAGCTTCCAGAACCACGACAGTACCGGAGTTCGGTACCCAGGTGGCAAGCGATAACGGCTCGGGGAATCTACGTAAGTTGACCACCATGTGGGTAGGCGAAAAACTAAAAACAAGTGTTTTACCCAGTTTGCCAGGCAGACTAGTCCGTTACGTCTGGGTTTAGGTCAGGAGGTACAAAATCAAAAAAGCTGATTTGGCCGATGCTAAGCTCAAAGCACGCCAGGTGAAGAGCTGGTGTACCCGTCGCTGCAACAGCAACCATTGCCATGATGCTGGCACCCTCGGAACTGCTTTCAATGCACCTTTTGACTAGCTGACTAGCAACCTGCAATTCAGGCTGCTGCCAGCTGCACCAGAATTGTGATACCGTTGCGGTGCAGCACCTGCCAGCCAATGCAAAGCCACAGGGTCTTGGCCATCAACTCAAGTGCAAAGCCTCGAGAAGCACAGAGAGCAGCATGCTGTTCAAGCCTCATAAGATCCAATAACATGTCAAGCGACAATGAATTCCTTTCTTGCATGATGCAATGGCAAGGTGCCACTCACGATGTGCGTCTGCTGGCTGATCCTGAGTGCGTCACATTTACCTCACCAACTACCAGTACTTTTTCGGAAGCTGCAATGTTCTTGTACTCATGGCAGCCGATCTCACTAGGTCGGAAAACAAACAAGCCAGAAACACTTGATGCAAGCAGCACTTGGATGACAGCTATGTTGTTTTGAGACGTGGCGAAGGTGCTCGGTTGAGACAGCACATGCAAAGAGTGCAGGAATTGAAGGTGATTTCTGATCGATGACTTTTTTGGATTTTTTTCGCACCTGCATCTATAAGAAGGTCACTCAGGGTGCGCCAACCCCTTCTGCTTATATGCACATGAAGGAGGAGCCCGTGGAGGATAAGTCGAACCATCTATACACGGACGATCACGGACGTCATACCTTTCTGCCCCGAGTGTACACCACACACAACGCATCCAGCTTGGCGTACAAACCTATACTTCAACGTCCTTGATTGCTTGATTGATTGAAACCTGTGAGCGGCAATGCTCTGCCTTCCCAGGCAAGGCCAAACAAGCTGACTACTGCCAAGATGTTTGCAGTTGAGAAGTTCTGTCATGCCACGACGACAGGTCTTGCCGAATTGGGATTCCGCTGTATGGAATGCACTCGTCGAACTTCAAGTTGGTTGAAACTGCCAAGTGAAGTCAATTGACACGGCTCAGAGCTATCTGGAAGCTAACCAAATCCTATGTCCACCTTCAGATGGAGGCTGGAGGAGCAATCCAGGCCCTAAATTCTTCTGGGTATCTGCAAAACTGAAGTACGATCTATGTCTTTGGAATCACATCTGTTCAAAATGCTTGGCAGCATCAAGTATTCTGGTTTACAGTGGTTCGCCTGCCAACTCCTGAGCTTGCCCGGAACATTTGTGTTGATCTGGCTGTACATACATCTGGACAACAGCAAAGCTGTTGCTGCAAGTGGGCTCTTGTTCCAAATGCTTTGTGTGCGCTCAACAAAAGCAAACCCGTGCAGGAGCAATGAACCCAAAGGTGATTACGCGCTGGTTCAGTTGCGGGTGAAGCAGGCATACGGATACACCTCATGTGGAGTTTCCCCTTAGCTTGCCGTGTCAAGAGCCGGGCAACAGTGCACTGCTTGCAAATGCTCGTGAGCGCTTGCAAGCGCTGGCGACGGCTGGCAACCACTTGCAAAAGCTCACACATCGAATTCGCGTCAACTCCCTGACCCCCACACCCTCGAACGAGAATCCTTCTGCTGCGCGTTCGGGACACAGATAAAACGTCATTTCGGAGACTAAATGACCAACTTTCATACTGCAAGTACACGCCAAAATTTACTGGAACGGGCAGCTCCAGTTTACATGGAGCCAACAACATCTGGACAATGCACTGTAGACTTGCATATTGGCATATTGATCACAACTTACAATGATGTCAGACTGTAGGCGCGTATCAAGTTGCCAAAATGCTGGCCTCCGTGGCAGTTGTGAACCCACGCTAGTAGCTTGCCCATCGAGCTTGTAGGATGAAAAGGACACAGCACGGCATCGGATAACTAAGTGAAGGGCCAGCGCTGGTTCTCGTAGAGTTTGGCACCCTGTCATAGATTGGCACCATCAATGCGGAAGAAAGCTTCGGGGACAACTAACTTGCTGCGAGCTAGAGGCAGCTGAAGAGACTGCAACCACACTCCTGTACACTTGGATCCGTTTGGTGCCCAATGAGCCCGCCGCTGCTGCTGTCGTGAAGCGCGAGAAGTAACTGGCAGTCCAGACAGCTGCAAGGCACCTAAAAGTGGACGCAGATCACTGCTGGAGCCCTGACGGCATAACAACTTTCTTTACCGAGCGCAAGGCAGGACCAGAGAGTAAGACACGCCTAAGAACCTCGCCAAACTATGCTCAATCTCTCTATGGCCTTAAACCATGCAATTCATAGAAGCGGCGAGAAGATGTAGAAGAGAATGAAATGGCCATGGTTTCTCCTCAGTCCAGACTTACTCCAGGCTGCGCCCCTGTCTTGGCAGAACAAAAGGCTGGAGCATCCCAATGCAGTTTCCCGTGAAGGGGCAGTGATGGTCCATGCCTTCAGGAATTGTTGACGCCTTTGTAGAAAAGTTCAAATACCAAGCCACGAGCGGAGGACGCATCGCTTGCACATACTACCTCATCTGCACATCACTCCATTCAAACTAACTTCAAGTCACACAACCCCATCACGACTTCCCCTTGGCAGCCAGCAGTGATGAGATCTGGGTGGCTTCCAGTGCGCGCACTTCCTCACATTTATTGCAATTCTTTCGCCATGGCCTAGCCGGGCCTTGCATGATGCATTGCGGGAGCAATAGAAAATGTAAAGATTGTGCAGCCACCTGTTCTGTTCTTGATATCTTTACTCCTCAATCTCTGTACAGTACCTCTCTTGACTGCATATTGCAGCTGCACAAAAAAAATCAGAAGTGTGAAATTTATGGGTGGGAGTGCTGACGTACGTTCAATTTGCCTCTTTGATTCGTGTGATTTAAATAGGAAAAGCGGCAATGCCGCACAAGCGGTTGCACCCACCACGCGTGCTTCCAGTGCCCCCGGTTGTATATGGCGATGCCTCAACTTGTCTGGAAGTGGTTGAACGCATACCATGGCACCCTGATTCAAATCTCGGCCTCTCAAGCAGTGGAACATTTTTTTTTGCTGGAGCGAGGTTGGCTCAGCTTGCACGCGCAAAAAACAAAACTTGAGGTAGACTTAAGAAAGCCTGATGCTGAAACGCGCAGTGGGAACGGTCGCGAATGTTCGTGACAATCTGGACAAGCGATATGAGGTTGAGTCACTCAAGTGAAAACAAGCCATCACAATGATGATGATGATGCATTGCTGCATCCAAGTAACTGGCACCAGTTTGGTGCGTATAGCAGCTGCGGCCTCGCAAGAGCCACCATGCCAGCGAGTGCAAGTGGCTGAACGAACACCAGGCTCATGGCGCATCAGCAGCTCCTGTTAAAGAATAAGCGACAGGTACAGATATGCAGGCTTCGGGGTGGTGCTCCCGAATCGCGCGTTTTACCGATGCAACGTTTCGCCAGCTGGGGAGTGGAGCGCGCGTGGCAGACGTACAGAAATCTCTTAGAAGCATCGTTGCCATAGCATTTTTTTCTGCAGGATGTCGGCACGATGTTTGTGATAATTCGCCATTGTATGCAGGTTACCCCAAGTCCTTAAACCCACTTGGGTATGCAATAAGTACCCGTCAGAGAGCAGAAGTGCACCCGTCGGGAGAACGTGCTACAGCGATCTAGTAGTCCACGAAGTTAGGACTGCTTTCGAGCTGATGAGGTCTGCCAAGTGCCAGGCTGCCCAAAGCGAACTGCCCGGTCACCTACAGGTCTCAAGTTTGCTGTATGGGCTGGTTCAAACCTGTGTCCCACTGGTTCCGTTCGTAAAGTCAGTCTTTGGGGCACTGACACGATCTCTTAATTCTTTCGGGCTGCCAACTCCAGGACTGGTGGCCGCGCTAAGGCCAAATAGCATGTTTGCTGACATGTGCCCTGTCGGCTGCTGTTGTGCCGTTCAACAGCTACCCTGTCATCTGTCACTGGCAGGCAGTCATGGTTGGCCTCATGAGGCGGCTTGATGCTTTTGCATCCGCCGGGATCGGTCCACTGAGTCCTTGTGCAGTGGCTGCACGGTTCATGTTGGGTGATCACATCTGCGGCATGTTCAGTCTGTCAGAAAGCCTACTTGGGCAGTAGAAGTGGCGTGGGGCATCGACGCTATAAAGTTGAAGAGAAACTGCACGGAAATCCTTAGAGGGCTCTGCAGTGATGAGACGAGCCAGCCATTGATCCTGGATGTGCGGACAAGTTGCCAGCTGCCGAACAGGAAATTTGACGTCCACATCAGCCTAGGCATCACAACAAGCTGAACAACAACAGCCTGGGGATGCGCACATATCAACATGGTCAGGAGAGGAACTGGAAACAGATCTTGCGGATTGAAGTCACACATGCAACGTGCTTTTTGTGCATGATTTCTCCCTCAGAGAACATTAGCATGGCTCCTGCCCACGGCATGGCCATCGCAAAGGATGACCTGCACAAATCGAAACCTGTGCTTGACTCAAGCACCACAAAGTGCGCAACAAAGTGTGCAGCCTGATGAATATCTTGCACTGTAGGTTGTGGGCATTGAGGAGCCTAGAGTCCTATTTTGATCCCTGCACTTGATGCTATGAACCCCCTTATGATGTTCCGTTTAGTGCGGCACAACTTGCCAGGTTCAAACTAGGCCCTAATTATCACCTGCCCCAACGCATGACTCCCGAGTCACCAATACCCTATCACCTCAAACCCCTCATAACCGACACGACAAAACAATCCCGCAAGTGTGGCACGTGCATTGCTGCGCTGAACATCCATAAAACAAATATATGATCATTGCGGCAAGACACCGTTCACGGCCTGAAACTGCCACTGCTTGTGGTCGATGGCGAAGTAGGAAATTCGTGTAGCTGCCAATGCCAAGAAAACCCGAAAGAGCCCCGCTACTGCCTGCATCATCTCTCAGGTTCCAGATGGAAATGTGGAATGGAACAAAATAGTCATAAAGCTAGCCTAGCAGGTTTGCATGCAGCCAGCTGGAAGAGGTTTCTATTTGCCTTCATACTCTATTACACTGTGTGATGGAAGTGCGAATTCATTTCAATTGGTAACAATGTGGTACTTTACGATGTGCCACCACTTTGCGGTGCAATGTGTTCCTGCTTCTGGTCAGCTGTCGGCAGACTAGCATCTTCTGATGGCAATGGTTTGCCTGACCTATGCAGCCGTTCAGAATGTTTTCGAGAGACGGTGGCAAGTGCGGAGGTTACCGCGGCTCCGGATGTGGTCTTTGCTTTCCTGTGGTCGATCCTGGCAGCCAATTGAAGCCAGGAATTTCCCTATTGGCTTTTGATGCGCAGCTGCTCAACATGCCGCGTTGTCGGTCTAGTCTCACTAGTCCGCGGATCTGCCCACGTGAGCAGATGACATTACACAACAGGAGGTTCATGCTCAGAAGTCTACACAAGTGCCAGAACTCCCTTTCTCTTGCGGGCATGGTCCAGTCGCCTGAGCACGGCATCAAATCATGCAGAGGGGACTGTTGAGGGCTACAGACGTGCAGCTTTTCTAAACGGCGCCGGATATCGCTGCTATTCCAAGTCTCTTTTATTTGGTCGAGCAATCCCTGCTGTTGTAATCGTCCACGACTTGTCCCCATACTCTCCCAAGTGGTGTTGCGCGGCATCTTTCAAAGAACCATGCTGAGGTTCCCTCCCCCTCTCATCATAATTCAGCCTCATAAGCAGTCCACAGAGAATCCAAGCAATATGATACGCCCCGCCCCGGTGGCGAGGTTTTGATTCCACCTACAACTCATCCATAACTATAGGACAGGCTCGACCTTTATCTACAAACCATACAGATGTGCAGAACGGGCTGCGGCATGATTGCGAACTCCCTGGATATGACAAGCCTAGGTCATAGTTTCTAGCCTCGAACTTGTGCGTGCCGGGGGGGGGGGGTNNGAGGTGGTGGAGGGAGGTGGTGGAGGGAGGGGGTGGAGGGAGGGGGGGAGGAGGGACGGAGGGGGAGGGAGGGGGGAGGGACGGAGGAGGAGGGAGGCGGAGGGAGAGGAGAGGGAGCTCCCTAAAACAAACAAAAAAGTGCTTTTCCAATTTTTTCTCGGAAAATACACGCCACCACCGCGTACCACACTCAATCCAAAGGGATGCTCTGATTCTAGGGCCACGTACTACAGGCTATGTTGAACGGGATGACCTGTGAGTTAATGCACGAGAAATACTTTTGAAAAGCAGAGCAGAACTTGAAGTTGAGCAGACAAAGGTTACGGTAGTTTTTGCATAGGTCAAACATGCGCACACTTCACCCATGCCAGAGGCCGCACGCGATTTTTTTTGAAACGGGAAGGGGAGGAGCCATCACCTGCTCAAGCTCGTCCGCTCCGACGCATGCGTCTAACCCGCGCTGGCCATACTAGTGATGTTGTTGATATTCTATTTGGAAGGGTTCTGGAAGTATAGAAGGGAATCTCCAAGAAACTCAGTTCTAATTGCTTGAGATCTTTTGTATTGGAAGGGCATATAGGGAGATGTACAAACATGTTTCTTCTTGTCTCCGAATTCCTCTTTTGAAGGCATATCAGGGAACCAAGAAGAAACACATGTCTGATTACTTTGGACCTTTTCCATTTTAAGTGCATATATAATAGGGAGTGCCCGGGAGG
>CAJNIZ010007960.1:0-15358 GCA_905231905.1 Symbiodinium pilosum
CTTTTGGGGTCCAGGTTAACCCTAAACCCTGGCCCTAAACCCTAACCTTTTAGAGGAGTCATAGGGATTCCATGGGGCTTTCAAGGAGTTATGGGGATTCCAGGGGGGCTCTATAGAGGCATAAAGATGGCAGGGAGCCAACCATTCCTCATTGTTAAGGGGGATCTACCTGATCCGCACACGTCGGCAACAGCACGGAGAGGTAGAGCCGGACTTCTGTATTGGGTTCCCCTACCCTAAACCCTAAACCCTAAACCGTAAACCCTAAACCCTCCCTCCCCCGTACTACCCCCTTAGGATCCCCCCCTGAATGATCCAAGGGCAACCCATGACTTCGTGATGCTTGAAGGAGAACCCCTCTGTACTCTCCTGGAGTAGTAAACCCCCAACCTTAAAGAATAGACCTACTGTTAAACCCAAAACCCTCACACCCTAAGCCCTAGAAGACCATAAGCCCTAAACCCTATATAACCCATTATAGTAGTTTCCATTTTCTTTTCCATTATCCCTATATAACCCCAATATACTATAGTAGTTTCCATTTTCTTTTCCATTACATCCCCCATTCCCCATTGAGCACCAGTAAGTCGACCCTGAACCTTGAACCTTGGGATTAAGCCCCCGCCTCCCGAAGAGGTGGAGAGCGAACCAAAAGATCATCCTTCGGGCAGCAGCACGCGCTCGAGCTACCGCACCCAAAGGATCCTAAGCACCTGTAGGGCGGGGATACCAACCCAAACCGAATTACTATAGTTCCTAGTATAGAAATCCATCTTGCTTCAATACGTAGAAATACATTAATACCTGTGTATATACATATATATAGATAGATATGTACATATATATAACATTCTCTCTCTGTATATATATATATATACATTTATTTACTTATAATATACACATGCTTGGGATCCTTTGGCATGAAGGCGCTGTGCCACGAAAGCATGCAGGGTTGAGGGATAGGATTGCATGTTGCGACTGCATCAAGGACTTCGAGCTTTAGGAGTCCAAAGTTTAGACTGCATAATGTAGAAGCCTAGGGTTTAGGATTTAGGGTCACCAATATGTTGGTCCCATGTTCCTTCTATAACTATAATACGGGTACCTCATATTATCAGAATCATATTTGTAATTCCTCAGGCCCTCATATTCGAACATTCGGTACCAACTGCCTCGGAGGCTTCCTGGACTTTCTTTTGTTGTCGAGCTTTTGCAGCATTGGCGGCCCAGGGTACTTGTCGGATATGAGATGTGCTTTCTACATGCAAAATCAAGGAAACCAAGATGTTGCCGCACCACTAGCTTCGGCAGAACAGGGCTGCATATCCCAACACTCATCCTGAGCAACGGATCCCTGGTAGCCTTTCAGGGGTCAAGTTACGTGTACCTGGACCCGGAACGTGGGTAAACCCAAAACCCATACAAAACAAATGCTGAAACACAGCAGCTATTCTGCATACTTTTGAAGTTCAGACATGTGGTGCGACGGGCTCCCTCTTCACTGATAGCTTACGGCCAGGACCCGTTTCCACAGGAAAGCCTGACCAATTGCAAGTGGCTTTGAATCGCACCCTCCGTATGTGGGTAGTTCCCAAAATTAGGCCCCCATTTGGGCAGCCGTAAATATTGTTCCGAAATATGACCCTAGGGCCCTATATACACAACTACTACCTACATTGGACCCTAAAGTCTGTAAATATTACCTAGATTGGGCTATTTGGATCCCTAGGGTAAGCTATAGCCAGAAGAAGCCCATACTTTGGAGAAGAACTCATGTGCAAGCAGGGCTTCACTAAGTTTTAGCCTGAGCCCGGATGCGGCTTAGAGGTTATAGTTTAGGGTTTAGAGTTCCGGTTTAGGGCTCAGGGTTTAGGGTTTCTTGGTCTTAGGTGGAAGCCCCCCACCCAACCATAGTGACTATAGGGGATAACTGAGATTATATGAGGGTCCTTTTTGTATTCCTGCTATACCACTATTGCAGGGTGGGGGTCTACCTACGCTTAACCATTGAGATGCGTACCCCAAAAGATTTGATATTCTGATTGCTGGGGTGAGCCCAAAATGGCGAAACCATCAACTCTACAAATCTTACCGCTAATACAACCCAACACCCTTAAAACATAAGTTTTAACCTGTAAACCCCTAGACCCTGAAATCCCGAATGCTGAGACCGGGAGAAACCCTGAAAACCTCATATGTGAAACCATTTAAACCCTAAAACCTAAAGCCCCCAAATCCAAAGCTCGAGCCCCAAACCCCGTACCGCGCAACCAGGCGCGCCTGAGGGTCCGTTTGGTAATTGCCACTACTTTGCCATTCCTGCCGATGTCTGAGGTTGGGGGGATAAGGCTACAGGGTATATGAGGGTTCCCAAAATTAGGGGTATCTATTTGATGGTTACCATCATAAGGATTATGGTGTTTTTCTAGTTGATACTGGAGCCCCTTTTGGAAGCTACCATGTACGGGCTATCAATAAGGACTGTGTAGATGCTCCATTTTCGCTTGGGGAAGGGTAAGGTGCACCCGTGTACCTAGTTGGGCTCTCAAGCGCTAGGCTCTAGGACCATGAACCAGTTGTTTACTAAACCTGGCTCGAACTTAGAGAGACACTATCCACTACATGATGCTGCTTATGAATAGGGGGCCCTGTAGCATCACAACTGACACCCTCAACCAAAACAATACGAAGTAGTAAAATGAAGCCTTACAAAACCCTACAGAACCATACAGGAACCCTAGAAGCCCCATAGCACCCTACCATACCCTATAAAACCCCATAAACCCCTGGGTCTACATTAGGATGCGGCTCAACAACAGCTCAGGAAGCCAGCCCTACGCTCTGGAGCATAACACACCCCAGAAACCCAAAACTTACATGAGGATGGTTCTAATGTAAAGCAGGAAGCATTGGGAATACACTGCCATTAAAAGGGGATCCTAACCAAACAGGGAACCTACATCATGGCGATTTTGGGGACAAGTATTTTGAACAACTGCCACATATGCAAACTTTAAGCTCGACACCCTAAAGGATCAGCGTAAGCCTGCGAAGAGATTCCCACGTCGCCTGGTTTGGGTAGTACATTCCAACTGGTTACAAAAACACAACAAGCTCAACCAAACACTACCTACAAGTTGGGTCAATCCCCCACCCAGTATTTGCACCAAAAGAGACCATTGGAAGTATTAACTCCACATTTAGGGGCCATTACTGTAGGGAGGATTGACCTAACATAGTAGCCTGTGGGTAGGCGCTGAAGCCCAAGTCCTGTCTCTACCGCTTTACCTACCCCATGGCCCTGGGAATTGCAGCATATTGGGCATCCTAAGACCTACACCATCAACCCTGAATCCTGACCCCTAAACCCTCAACCCTAAATCCTAGATCCTCAACACTAAATCCAACACCCTGAGCCCTAAATCCTAAACTCTAAATCCAACCCCCTACATCCTGAAAACCTAGACAGTGGGGCATGGCCTGCTCTGCGTCTTCAGATGCAGCATGATGTCGCCAACAATACCTCACACGCAGAGGATTAGGATTCAGTGTTTAGGGTTTAGGTTTCAGAGTTTAGGGGGAGTAAGGGGTTATAGGGCAAGGAGTTATAGGGACTGTGTATGGTTGGTTTAAGTCCTTTTCGTGATAGGGCTGAGGGATTGCGGTTTAAGGTTTCACATGGATTGCGCCTGAATGGCTGTATGCCCTCCCACATTCAGGGTTTAGGGTTTAAGGAGAAGACAAACTTCATGGACCCCCCGCCCCTGTAATGGGCGGCCCACATCATTTGCAGGCAACCCCGCGTCCCCGGCCCGGCCAGTTGCCCCCGGTTGCCTGCCGATTCCCCAGACCCCTCGCCCCTTCCTGCCACTTCCATCCACATCCAGCCGGGGCTGGTGCTTAAAATTATGGTAATTAGCGCGAGGCACGCTCGCACCCACAGGCAGCGGAGCCACGTTTCAGGTGCACCCACACCTTTCTTGAGTGGGGGATTAAGGTTTAGGGTTTAGGGTGAGGGGGGCCGCTCTTGTTGCCCACCACCTCATAGACCGGTGCATGGCTTAAATTAAGAGCTGAACACGAGACAATTCCCGAACACATTGCCAAATTGGACAGTCAGGGGCACTTTATATAGTATACTTCTGTAGAAACAACCTGTAAAAAGCAAATATCGTACTCCCAACCACTCCCATGATAAACCTGTAGTCCCCCCTTACAACAGAAATCCCCGAACCCTGAATCAAACATCATTATAGTTAGCACGTTCTTTCCATTGCTTACTCCTAAACCCTCAAGTTTCTGTGGATTCCTCTACTCCCCCCTAGATATACAAGCCCCACAGGTGCCCCCCGCTTAAGAACGGAGGATACTTAGCGCTGAATAAAACTAATCACGCGCTAAACCCCGAACCAGTAAGGGAGGGAACCTGCGAGGGTTAGTATAGGGCTAGTAGACGGGGTGGTAAACCCCGAGCCCAATCTCCCTTAATCTAAAACTTATACCTTGAATTATCACTAGGGATCCTAATATGATTTAGGGTACATTCCCTAATTTAGGGACATTGGGACCTATAAGCCCTAATAAACCCTATCACTTTGGGGATATAATTAAGGCATAGCGGGCTTTCGGGGAACATCCCAGCGCCCAACGACTTCTGGCGCACTGCCAACGGAGAGCTCCGCCCTCAGCCAGCCAAGGTTGAAGCTGCGCCGCCAAAGCCTGGGAAGGGTTTGGGGTTTCGGATTTAGGGTTGAGGGCTTAGGATTTGAAATTAGGGTTTAGGGATCAGGATTTAGGGTTTAGGGATTAGGGTTGAGGAGGAGCTCTTGTTTAGTGTTTGTGGCTTAGGGTTTCCTACGGGTCCCTGTTCTGGGAAACGGCCATGTGGGGCGTTGGGGTTTAGGATTACTGCGAGTGTAGGAACTTCTGTCTATATCTGTTACCAATACCTCGTAGTTACAGCTCCTAGGCACGTCACCCCTCCTATGGAATCAAAGTAAGGCAAGTGCAACATGTGTACTGTGGAAGCTGAATATTCCTTCCTTAACAGCAACCCAGGCCAATTGCGTTAAGCAGGTGTCCATACATATCCCCAAATGATAGAAAACAAGCCTCAACAAGGGACCGAACATGTTGAGAAACGAGCTTGTTTTGAACAAGCCCTTCCGAGTATCATAAATCATTGTACAGGGTGTTGGGTTTGTAGGGTTGGACGGACATGTGGATTCTTCATGCTTTCAGTCTCTGTATCTGTGGAACTTCAGAATGCAATCAGTGTACCGAGGGACCTCATGTACAAATCAAATCAAATAAATGCTCACACAAACTTGTCGTAGTCCTCACGTGCCGTGCTACACCTATTCTAGATGTTTAGGCCCTACATCAGAGCTAAGGGAGTCCTGCAACAGCCCTCTACAGTCTGAAGAACATCCCTGAACCCTCAAACCCTAGACCCCAAGGCTGGAATCAATATATATACACTAAATCCTCAAACCTTAGACCCCCAAAGTCTCCCATTCTAAGAAAAGTCTCTACATCCTGAGTCCTTAAGCCTAAACAATAAGATGTCTAGCATTCCATGACAGCCCTGGGGCTTGAACTCTCGCTACACTCTGAGCCCCAAAAGAGTCTAGGGTTTAGAGTTTTGAGTTTAGGGTTTAGATTTTAGAGTTTAGGATTTAGAGCTTATAACAGAGTAATTCCCTTAACTTCCAGGAGAGTTCACGGTGGGAATGGGAAGTTACCAGGTAGCTACCCACAACAGAGACCAACATAGACCTCATACAGCCCTATTACCCTACGAACTTCATCCTAAAGCCTAAGCCCTATTACCCTATGAACTTTGTATAAGGCTTGCGCGGAGGTAATCACCTCGGGCTGACCCTGATCCCTTAACCCTAAACCCTATCAAATCAGAATTGGGTTCGGAGGGGTATTTGCTGGCCTAGCCACTTGCAGGATGGGTAATTTAAAAAGCCACATTGGCAACTTTCCAGGCTTCCACAACAAAATGAATTGCTGTTGAGGAACCAGGGTATAGGTTGGGTACTGCCCCCACTCAGTAACAGTCTATATTAGGGGTCCTATTAAGGGCTGTATATAACCATATTATCATTATTATCCAGCTGTTACTGAGGGGGGGCAGTACCCAAGGTATAGGGGTAATATAAGGGGTATATAGGGATTGCAAAGGGATTGTATAGGGGTGATATGGGGGTGATATAGGGCTTATATGGGGATCATATAGGGGTAAACCGGGTTGCTGTTCAGGAACTTAATTTGAGTTACTCTAATGATGAAACTGAATTAACTACTATAGATAACCATTGTGGAACTTAATTGCCAAAAAACTAAACCCGGTATACCATATATATATACCCATTTTATGGCAACCTAATTCCCTGAACCCTAAGCCCGATACACCCTACATACCCATATTGTGGTAACTTACTTTCCTAAACCCTAAACCCTATATACCCTACATACCCTATATACCCCATATACATTATATACCTTATATACCCTATATATACCCATATTCTGGAATCTTAATTTAACCTCCTTAACAGCAACCCAGCAAAGCCCCGAGCTGAGGTCTGAACAAATGAAAGGAAGACTACCAGGGAGGAGCCGTCCTCTGCAACCTGAGGTCAGGCGGTTTCGGGTTTAGGACTTAGTTAAAAAGGTTTAGGGTCTAGTTAGGGTTTAGGGTTTTAATCGAATCCTTAACTCTGAGGCTCTAAGTCTATGGTTTATGAATAAGACTTGGGTTGTGCCCAAAAGTCTGTAAATAGTACCTGCATTGGGCTGTTTGGAACTTTAGGGTACGGGGATTCAGGGGTAAACATACTCACGGGGACATGTCAAGAAGCTCCTCCTGTGTGAGCTGGATGCAGGTGTCGTCCGGAATCTTCACGGAATCTGGGTATGGACGAACTGCAAAGCACTCGCATAAGCTGATGTCGTCGTCCCACAAGATACCCAGAGAGCCAAATACCCCTTACTTCAGGAATATACAACAAATCATGTCAGGGATCCTAATACCATTTATGAAGGTATATTCCCTAATTAAGGGATACTGGGGTTTCTGGGAACATAAGTTCCCCAATAACCCCTGAATAATAAGGGTCCCCTTTTTCCTGCTATTCAGCTTTAATAAGGAGGCCCCAGAATAAAAAGGGAAAAAGGGACCACTGGGGTACCTATAGTCCCCTTAAGTAGATAGAAGATGGCTTCGGGCATATGTAATATGGGGATACTGGGCTTTCTGGGAACAATGGTTGCCCTGTATGGCGTCTAGTTCAACAGGTCGTCCCTGGTGGTGTGCCTCTCCGTAGCCCTGGCAGCTGCACTTGACTGTACCAGGGTACTTTGGTATCCATTTAGGCTTTAGGGTTTAGGGCTTTTCGGCTTCAAATTACAGCCCCCCATCACTACCTCCGGATACAACTTAAAGCTTTCTGGCCGAATGAAGGAATGAAAGTGCCTCGGCACTACATCCAGGATACTTCCCAGAACTGATCCCAATGAAGACCTCAACCCCAACCCCTACAAAATAAAAGCCGACCCGCCGAGAGATACAATCCTGTGCCGTCTCCTTATTTCAATTCCCATGTAATTCTCGCAAACATGCGGGCTTGTACACTATGCTGATCAACCCCATGTTGTCTCATGCGCAGGTTCTAATATCAAAATCCACCCATATGAGCTATAGTCTAAACTCTTAGTATCCCCCTTAATAAGCCCTATAATACTCCCCTATATACTCCCCTATATATCCCCCTCTGAGGAGTTTAGACTATAGCCCATCTACCATCCTTAGGGCTTTAGGAGGAATCCTGAAACTCTCCCACCATTCTAGGGTTTAGGGTTTAGGGTTTAGGGCTCCAGGGTTTAGGGTTTGGGATTTACGGTCCTTCATAAATGATAACTATCTGATTTCTCAATCGTTTGACGACTTGGCCAGTGCCACTTGCTGATGCATTCCGTGGCAGGGTGGGAAGTGACTTCAACGGGCTTTAGGGTTTAGGGCTCAACTGCCACTTTGCGTTGGATTTGTAATCTTCTTATAACCCATGGCACTTTCCCAGAACAAGGTGGCCCCAAATATAAACGCAAATCTACGATTACGATTACCCTTATTCTAAGGAACCGCGGAAAGGACTCCGAATTTACGGAACCCCCCACATATCCCTACAGGACACCTAGAGTTCTCATGCTTTCAGTATGGTAGACTGTTGATTCAGGTCAGGTTTTACTGACACCTGTTGTCCTACAGTGTAGGCTCTTTGCCCTGTTTGTACGCCAATCCCTAAACCTACCTCCACTGCAAGCTGCAGCGATGTTGGCGGCGGAAGGTTCGCCTGAAGATTTGCTTGGTTTGGGGTCCCAAGATTTGTGTTCAAGGGACCCTAAACCCTAGGAAGCTTATGGTCTGGATCAGGCTAATGGTTTAAGGTTCAGGTGCAGTGATTGGGGTTTGGGGTTTCCAGTGTAGGGTTTGAGGCTTGGGTTAAAGGTTGAAAGGTGCAAGATTTCAGGTTCAGGCGGCGGGTCACCGAGACTCACACTGGTGAAGGCACAGGGGGTCTTACTTCCCGATGGGGATGCTGACATCCCAGCTGAAACAAATGGAAGCAGCATGATCGCTTCCCCCTGATATTAAACAACCTCTCCCCGTGCGTACATCAAATAATCCAAGGGAAGAGAAATTATTTGATATTACTGTAGGGGGGGTTTTAATGGAATCCGGATAGGGCTGCCTGTCAAAAGTCCTTGTGAACTCCATGGAAACCACTACATGATTAAACCAATTGGTTAATTAAAGTAATTACACTAACTAAGAACTGCATATTGAAATACGTTGAGACTATTCAACTGTTCAATTGATTAATCAAGTGAAGAATTGAGTGATAATGATTTAGTGATAATGATTTAGCAACGCCATGACCACCTCATTCATTATTAGGTGGCCCCTTTTACAAGTAGTCTTGCGCTGCTGAAAGAGCTCTTCAGGATTCTTAGGCCTCTTCAGGTACCCCGAAATCATCCAAATTAAATATTTGGGACCTAAAGCCCTATTGCTTGCGTACTTGGACCCTGATCCCTAACTCCCAATGCCTTGAAACCCTGGCTGCAGAAGAGGCACAAGAAAAGGTGCTATGCCCTGCGCAAGCCATGCAGGGTCCTGCAAAAGTCTACACCGTGCTTGGGGCGTCGGGGAGACTTCGTAAACAGGTGAATCACTGGGATAACTGCAGCTTCTTCATGCCTTATAAAAGCTTATCAGTATATTGCTAAGTCCCAATAACCCCCCTCCCCTCCAATTAATTGGCATAAAGCTGTAGGTAATTGGGTTCACAGTGGGTTACAGGTAAGGTTTAGGTGCTAGAGGATCTAAAACTCTGGGTTGAGGGTCTATAGCCTTAAGCTGGGGCAGCTGCAAAGAACCCCTGCACATGTGAGAAGATGTGAGAGTTTCTCAAGATGGTGTGTTCTTATTCATGATGTGTTCTTAGGGAACTTATTTACGGGATATGTAAAGATTATGAGTGGGCTACGGGGGTCCCTATCGAGAACCTGCTGAAAGTTTTGTGGATCAACAGCACATGTTTGACACAGACGGAAACCGGCTTGCGCCAATTTTGCCTATGTGTATCACAACTACACTACCGCAGGTGCACCCTCGCGGCAGCATGGGCAAAGACGTTAAAGTAGAAGCATTTCTGCTCCTTGTAACCTTGGCAAAATTATGGCAGAACAAACCCCACATGTATTGTGTGATGTTAAAGGCCTGTCAACTGGTACGATTGACATGTAATCTCATGGGAAATGCAGGGAAGACGCCGTCCAAATGCAACCTTCCAATGTACGGAAGCCTTTTGCTGGACAGAATGAGCTGCTAGCTTGCTTCTACGCCACGACACGGAAAATTCGCAAACCCCAAAGCTTACAGTTATATGAGCTATAGTCAAAACTCGTTGTATACCCCTTAATAACCCCTATAGTAGTCCCCTATACAATCCCCTGTATAACCCCCTTTAATGAGTTTAGACTATACCTCACACGGCAGCTGTGCGGTGCCGAACTCTGAAAGCTTGCGTAACAAAGGAGGCATCCAGGTTCAGGCCAAGCCCTTCCAAACTTAAAGCCTGTTCCTCTACAATCCCTACATATCCCTCATGTACACGCAATAATCCAACATGCCCTTTGTACCCCCGATAATCCCCATATACCGCCTATAATCACCCTAACCCATTCCCACCACCCTCGAGCCTTCCGGGCGTTGCGCGCCCAGTCGTTCCACGCTGGGATGCTATCCGGCAAGTGATTCCTGTGCACAAGCAGGGTTCAGGGTTTAGGGTTAAAGGTTTGAACCTCAACGCGCCTGCTTAGATTCTTTGCAAATCAGGGGTAGATAGCCCCCGCATGCCACAGAACCTCTAGCGCACCATGACCCCCAAAACTCCTAGTATTGAGGGTCAAGCTCTGGATTCTCCGGAGACTTCAAACACTCAAGGAAGGAGTATTAGGTAATCCGGAATGACATGCAGCGGGGAGTTCAGGGTTTGAGGTTTAGAGGCTCTGAAGTCGAGAGTTTAGGGGTTGGTGGTTTTGGGGATTTGGGTTTTGGGGACTTCAAGTTCAGAATTATAACCTTGGCGTAGACAAATCCTAGGATTCAGATTTCGGGGACGTACGGATTAGGCTTTGCACCCCTTGGGCACCTAAAATTGTCACCACCGTAGGTAAACAATGGCCCAACACATGGGATTACAAGTAAGCTGATAACCCAGGTACAAGTAGCAGGATCCTACTAAAAGTAGAAAATTCAACGGCCTCAAACTCACTAAAAAATCAAGGCTACTATCCTACATACTCTTGGGATTCAGGTGCATGTGGGAGCCAGAAGAGCTATTCTTCGACATACTTCAGGGTCTGCGGAGCATGTCGGCGGGCTCCCTCAACCCTAATCGGTTTAGGGTTTAGGTTTTTCGGGTTTTAACCCTGACATTTTTGGAGTTCAGGTAACTCTTAGCTCAGAGTCACCACAGAAAGCACTGCTGGGGAGCGCGCGGAACCAATCTGAACTGCACGCGCCCTGCGTCGTGTGTTAGGGGTTGGGCTCCTAAACCAGATGGGAGCAGGAATGGAAAGCAAAGGGGATAATATACAGGAACATGGGGGGGTTATAGGAATATTGGGGGGGGGGGGTCAATAGGAATATACCGGGATATCTCGGGTTTAGGATTAAGCTTGCTGCTTGGTAGTAGTAGGAGTTGCATGAATCTGAACGGAAAAGAAATGGCAACTGCTATTTAGGGCTGAGGGAAAGGGATTTCACGGAATGAGGGAACAGAAAAGAGCATGCAAACTACTAGCATGCTTTTCGTATCCTTAAGAGCCTTTATTACTACCACAGGTTCAGGACTTGGGGTTCAGGAATCAGGGATCAGGAAGGCAAAGAATGCTTGGAGGCTCAAGGGGACTTAGTAAGCCTACTTATAACCCCTAGAAGACCGCACGATAACCCAGGTATCCCCACGATGTTCACGCTACTCGTAACTATTCACAAAGTGTGCCTGACCCTCCAACTACCCGACACCGATATGAGACTGAGATTTGCGCGGTTCTGCCCCACGCAATAATAGCCCTTGGTAGCGGAAACACCAGCACTTTTGTATATAGTAGCTTCCATCTTTCCATTCCAATCACTGGGCCCCAAACCTTAAACCCTATGGTGCTCTAAGGGTCCAGGGACCTAAATGACGGGGTTCTAGGGCCTAAATACTATAATCAAAATGGCCGTTGGGACCTGAACCCTCAACCCTGAAGCCCTAATACTTGGGTCCTCGGACCCTCAGGGGTAGTTTTCCGGAGCCTGCAAAAAAAGCTCATGCTATGGCTCAGCTATATAGGCTTAGGGTTCAGGGTTTGATGCCCCCGGGCTATTCCATGTTTTGGGCCCCTCCCTGCTTTGTTGACCGCAAACCCTAAACAGCGCAGCCCAGCTGGGAGTTTCGGGTTTATAGGCGAACGTCCAAGATTGAGAAACATGCATGTCTGTAGATGTAGATGCAGGCGTCCATAGAGTAATAAATCGGAAGGGGGGGGGGGGGTGGGGGGCAATTCGACCCCGATTTACCATAGTCGTGAGTATATGGGCTACCAATAAGGGACCCCTAATTTGCAGAAATCCTAAACCCGGAAAAAACCCAGGTATCCGTAAACTACATTACCGTTTTATTACATGTTGTATATACAAACCTTATATAGATTCGATCATCCTTATTCTTAGCTGATCCAGGGCGACACCTTTTTCTGAAGGCAGCGATTGCTTGCAGATTCGGTGGCAGGGTCCCTGCTATGGACATCAGCTGCCCTAACGAGTCCAAGCGCTGAAAAGCTCGAAGAGTAGAGCTTTCAGGGTTCAGGCGTTCGGCTTAGGGTAGGGGTTTTAGAGGGTGTTGGGATTCGCTCGAGTTTGCTTCAGCTTAGGGTTGTCACTGCCAAAAAGGTTTCAGGTTTAGGGAACCAAAAACAACTGGAGTGGACCACTCTAAACCCTAAAGCCTAAATCCCTTAACCGTAAGCCCTACAACCTGATGCCCAACATCTGAAGCGCGTCAGCTTCATTTTTGTCATCCTGACGGAGGGAAGCCTCTTCCAAAAGCTTAAGGGGAAAAGCACGCAATAGTTGAGTCCAAGGCATTTGGGTAACAATGCTGGAGGTACCGGTGCTGTAGAAAACCATCATTCTTTCTGTAGAAGCCCGAATAAGTGGCAACACTGTTTACTTATAACCGTTACGCTCTACGAATGCAGATTGCCTCAGAACCCCATTCCAATTATGTCGGGCTCCGGCTGGTTCAGTAAACCCCAAACCCTAAACCCTAAACCGTTCTAGAGTCAAGGCAAGGAGCTTGGAACATTGCTCTGCCCCTATCATCATACAAGGCTCTGTAGCACTTGAAGGGGTACTCAACACAAAATATCACTGGCTCTTAAAAACCAATTAGAACCATATCATGGAATTTAGGGGGCTCATAACTGGGTTACATCTAAATTTGGGTAAGGATTGCGCTGAAGCTTCAGGTAGGGAGTGTACTTTGATATTCCCTATTGGCTTGTAGAACGGCAAAGCCACACAGACTTTCGAAAAAATCCTGGATAATTGAACGGGAAGCAACAATAACTAACAGCTCCCACTTCCCGCGTCCAACTTTTGTTCGACTGGTAACTTGCATGATGCCTTAAAAGAAACCGAAAGCTAAACCCCTAAGATCTCAGAGCCTGGGCTAGGGAAGTTGTTTTGAAAATGAAGCCAGCATTGAAGACCCACCAATTAGGTTCTACGGCTGAAGAGCTTGGAGTCCTGAGCGGAAAGAAAATGTGGTACTGCTGTACTTGGACACGCTAGGTGCAAGCCGCATGAATTCTGGACCAGGTTTGGACACACTCCTAAACCCTAATCCCTAAACAGGACACACTCAACGCGAAGCCCTGTGGGCTCTACGCACGGCCCTTTGCCCCAAGCCCAATTTGCGACGGCAGTCTGATACAGCCATGAAGGGGCTCCAAAACCTCTGCTACATCAGCCGTACTACTAGTATTAATATTGTTATTGCTCTTATGATTGTTGCTACTATTCCTAATATTGATATGACTGCCATGATTATGACTACCCTAAATCGTCACCAACAGTTCCTCTAAACTCCATAAGTATCGGCAGCAGGGTGTCAGCTGTCTTGATGGGCCATCGGCGGCAGGAAAACCGCCCTATAGCAGTACTAGTATTGTTATTATTTATAACTAGGGTTTAGGGTTTGGTGTTTAGGGTTTAGGGTTTGGGGTTTAGGGTGTAGGGTTTAAGGTTTAGGGTTCAGAGCAATTATCATGACTATCGTCATCACTATAGCCGTCTGACCGTTGCTATTCTTCTTGAACAAGCTGCCCTCCTTAGATCCTCCTTGACACACTCCGCATTGGAAAAACGTAGTGCCTCCCCCCTGCAAAAGGGCACGGAAACTTCCAGGGTGCCACATATTGTACGTGCCCTAAACCTCTAACCCTAAGGGTCCAAGGACCCAAACAATAAGGTCCCTTTAAAGGGGGGGGTCTAGGGGGGATTTTTAGGGATTTATGGGGACTATATAAGGGTCCAAGGACCCAAATAATAGGGTTTTAGGGTCCAAATACCATTATTAGCTTTGTATTTGGGCCCTGAAGCCCTATTATTTGGATCCTTGGACCCTTAGGGTAACGCTGAATGTGATCCAACCTGCAACTACCAAAGCCTAGGAGATGTGGTCAATGCCATCGATCTCAAGCATTCCAAATCAAGTGTTCACGCTTTGGGCCAACATAGCACCCATAGCTCAAGTCCCTGCTCCAAGTTAGTCTGGCTACTACACTACCTGAAGCCCTCCACCCTGACCCCGAAACCCCTGGCTAAGCTTAAATGCAGAACCCCATCCAAAACCCTCAAACGAGAACCTGAACTCGCAAGAGCAAACCCCCAAAGCTAGTCCCCCAAACCCATGGTGCTTCAATTAATATTATGGGTTAAGTTAGGGTCTATTTATGGGCTATATTGGGATAAGGGAAAAGAAAATGGAAACTACTATAATGGGGTTTAGTAAGGGCTCAGGGTTTATGACCCCAAAAGCCTGTATCAACAAATCTTGAACCTTCAACCCCTACATCCCGCTGTCCAAACCTCCATCCGCGGACCCAACCTTCGAAGACATCAGCATACAAAAAACAAAGCACTCTCAATCTCAGAGTTGTGGGTTTCGAGTGAAGAGATGTTGGGTTTCAGCATTTAGGGTTCCCCGCGTGCATAACGACTACAGTGGATACCAAGAATCTTGCATGACCCCTGCATGACTCTAAGCACCCTAAACCTGGAAACATGTGGTGCGGTAGTAGCTGCAATAATCCAAACTCCAAATATCCCTCAGTAAGCCCCATAGTAATCCCCTATAACCCCCTTTTAAAGCGTTTAACACAGGTCCTAGACCCTATGCCCTGAACCACTGGCTCTTCTTAGTATCAGAGGCATTCCCAGCCATAACTCTTGCGAGCTATCAGCCTGGCTGATGGCTCATAAGTGCCAAGTCTACGCACTTCTTTGAAAACCTGTGGGCCATAGGCTAAACTCTTTCAACTAAATTCCTTAAAGGAGGATTCGATAAGGTTTAGGGTTAAGTCTTTAGGGTGTAGGGTCTAGGGTTGAAGGTTTAGGGTCTGAACTCCTTAGACATGAAAGTTATATAAAGGACTCTATAGGGGAGTATTCTGGGGCTCATTAAGGGGGATACTCGGAGTTTAGACTACATCACCAGGAATAAAGTTT
>CAJNIZ010007964.1:0-15349 GCA_905231905.1 Symbiodinium pilosum
CTTTTCCACCTTCATCTCCTTTCTTTCCTTCATCTCTTTTCTTGCCTTCCTTTCCTTTCTGCTGAGTTGAAGGCTGAGCTGGTGTCTGTTGCTGAGGCGCTGGCTCACTGGAGCTGAGTGCTTCTCCTTGACTCCCTTTTCCTTGTGGCTTTGGCATCTCTTTGGCTTTGCTGTTGACTTTGCTTTGAGGGTTTCAATGATCTTCTCCTTCTCAGTGAGCTTAAGGCGACACTGCTTGATTTCCTCTGCAGAGGCTTCATGCTTTGTGATGAGCTCCTGGTTGTACTTTTTGATGTTGTTGTTGTCCTTCTCATAGAGCTCGGCCAACTTAGAATGCCCCTCTTCTAGCTCTTCTAGCTTTTTCTCTTTTTCTGCTACACTGGCTTTGGATTCTGCAAGGATATTCTTGAGGTCACGGATGGACTCTTCCTTCAGCTTCACCAAGTCTTGTAGGCAAAGTAGTTCATGCTCAAGCTCGGGAATCTTCTTTGCTGAAGTCGCCGCACCTGCGCTTTTTGTCTTCTCAGTCTTCTTCTTTCTCTCCTCTCCTGCATCTTCGCTTTTCTTTCCCTTTTTTCTTCACCTTGGCTCGACGTGGTTGTTGCTTCTTTGCTTGCTTGCTGCTTGTCATCCTCCTCTGTTTCCTCCTCTGCTTCTTCCTCTTCTTGTTCTTCTTCCTCCACCGTTTCCTTGACCTTGGGAACACTTTCAAACTGCTTTCTTCTTGCGGATCTCAAACTCATCTCCAAACTTGCCGCACAGGTAAACCGCCAAGATCACAATGATCGCTACAAAGACCTCAAACTTCTCCATCTTTCCAGTTATTGCTCCAAGGGCGCTGGAAAACAACTTGCTGTTGTAAAGCTTCTTGAGGAGAAACATGAAGACTTCTTGGAACATGTGAGGCTGCGCTCTTTGGTTGTCTGAGACATGTGCTGTACAACTGACATTGCTTTCAAGTTTGGCAACTGAAGTGGCTGTCATAAATGTACATGCTTCACAAGTGAACATGCTGTCTGAAAATGCTGAAAATGCATCACTGTTGAACTGCATGCTTGCTAGATTGTCCAAAGTAATTGGACATGCTGTTTGTTGTACTGCTGCTGCTTCTGCCATCGCTGCAGTGGCTCCTTTGCATGTCTCCTGCTTGCTGAAGGTGTGTCTCATACCTTCACTTCTTTGTGCTAGGGCTGCAAATAATGCTGCTGAGAAAAATCCTTTCTTGCTAAAATTCTTCTCCAATCTCCTGATGATTGCTGTGGCTGAGTACTGCGTACTCTTCTTCACCTATCCTCTGATCATCATTCCTGAAATTCAAGATGTACAGCAAGAGTTGAATTCTCTTTGCTGTGAGTGGCTTAGTGCCAATGTCTGCTAGGTTCTGCTGTGTGGACACAAAGTACACTGTGAGTCTTCCAGCTCGAATTGCTTGCTGTAACCACAACAATCTGACTGCTAAATGCTGTCTTCCAACTCCCTGACGTGCCACAAACGCCGACACGCACTGCTGTCAGTGAATGCCTTCAAAACAACAGAGGCTGCTGTTAGAAAGCGAATTGCTGAGTGTATGTTTAATGCTTCACTTTCTGCACTGCTGGGTGCTATGGACTTCTGAGTCTTGCTGTAGGAATGCAAATAATTCCCGTTCAAGAACATGTATGCGCAACAGACGCTTCTTCTGGTTTGCTTTGTCTTCTGCCCAGTCTGAATCAGAGAAAATCTCTGCCTAAAAACCTTCCGGTCCGGAAGGCGTTTCTGAAGGGTGAAAGCTGAACTGGGACTGGCCCGTTCTAGAACTCTGAACAGAAACCTTTGAAACAGCCGGACAACTCGCCTGAAACTGCGCCAGGCTATCGTATGCCTTCTATGCAGCTTTTTCCTTGGTGTCAATGCACGGAGGAAGTGGGTTGGTACACGGTTTATTCTGTGTGAAAACGCGGGAAGACATCTGCTTAAAGGTGTCTCTCTGCATCATCAGCTCGCCCAAGCTGCAAATTGTCCAGAACTGGTGTAGGTCCAAGGTGTGAAGTGCGCAGTCTACCGTGAGAATTGCACGAGCTTCAGTGTTGTGGCGACTGCTTCCAGTTCCTAGAATCAAAAACAAGAAGTGCCTCGTATTTTCCTTTTGAAGCGTTCAAGCTGGTATCAATATGATTTTCATACTAGGTAGTTTGGAGATTAGGGTAGGATTTACGGCGCAGGATTAGGGTCATGAAGTTGCCGGAAACAGCGGCTTCTGGGGTCCTGCTGCCCCCGAATTGTCTTGGAAGGTCATGTGGCACTGCCCCTTGAGTCAAGCCGAGATTAGCATAGTCCAAGTAAGTGAAACTCCGCGCCATTGGGTGCGACAATACATAATGCGAACGACTGGATTGTATTACGATATCCGTCATTTTGCAGAACTTGCAAGGACCCCGAATCTTGCCTAGTTTGCTTCCTCGTTGAACTTTGCAGCATGTACAACTCAGAGAAGTGTCTCGTGTCCCACCTCAGGTTTTACATGCCGCGCATTTGTTCATGCATTGATCACTTGAAAAACATAACCAAAACTTTGAAGTGGCTTTAAGCGATAGAAACCATTCATCCAACGACCTTCGCTGCAAGATTTGCAAATTCTCCTGCGATGGTAGCCACTCCAAGGCATCGTACTCTTAGAATGCTGAAAATCATGAATTGTCATACTGAGTAGACCCTTTGTTTTTAGGACTTTCAAAATTTCGAGTTCAGCGTCTGACCTACAGGTTTGACTTCCAATATGAGTTCAACCTGTTGAACAGAAAGAGTTTAAACCCAGTCGACACTCGATAAATTACAAGGTCCAGAATTGCAAGTCTGACTTGAAATGTGTATTCTACCAGCATAAACTACAAGTCCGGCAAGTCTATGGCATGACTGCAGATACCATACAAACTACATTGTAAGATTTATGCTCAACATAGAATTATGTTTCACTGGAAATGCCGCTAGTGGTGCTAGTATTTCAATGCTTGAGGGTTCCAAGGAGTGTTCTTGCATAAGGTAACTGTTTCGAGGTCATCAAATTATCGACATGCCGCTGCAGCCGCAGTTTCAGCATTTCTCAATGGCACATGGCAAATGTTGTGTATTCTATCTCGGTCATTAGAAAAGAGTCTAGGACAAAGCCAGAATACTGCAAGATGTTCCAAAAGGTCCTGTGTGCAATCCGCTGTTCGATTCCACCTCCTGCTCGTTTCTAAAGCAATCAGAGGCGTGTCTTAGAGCAACTAGAGGCTAAGCTTTGAAATCACCAGGCAACGCCTTTCTGCCTGCTATGTCATACGCCATTCGCATCCGAAAGGGCTGCTCTTAGATGAGCCGCGGCCGCTCGACTGCGAACCATGATTTGTCGTCGGTTGCAGCTAAGCTCTGATGAGTGTGGACTTCTGTTTGTCCAGCCGATCATTCACACGCTCCATACGGCAAACAGAGCTGGGCCACTGCGTTGCAAAGTTGATTCGCTTCAACTTTATGAGTGTAGACTTGCAGTGCAGCAGTGCTCTGGAGAATCTTCAGCATGCAGTCAACGTGTTAATGACAACAGAGTCTGACGTCACCGCTGTGATAGCGGAGGCAGAGGGCTCACGAAGACAGCGTCACAAATTCAGTGATACAGGGGGCATTCAGCTTTATTGCACCCTTTTCCTCCCAGGCGGAGAACACATCTATCGGCCTGAGGCCGAGATGAATACATATACAAGTATAATGTATACACATGCATAAACATATATATGTATATACACATGTATATGTATATGTATAAATGTGTATATGTATATATGTATATATGTATATATGTGTATATATATATGTATAGATATTTTCGCATCTCCTCGTCTGATCCTTCTTTGCCAGAGCTTCAAGCACGCAACAGCCCTCCAGCCGTGAGCTTGGACAAGTCTTTCGTAAAAACAAGATTACTAAAGCACCTTCAAGAAAGGAGGCGTGATGTTTCTTGTAGATGTCACACACTACCTTGACGCTGAAGACATTGAGGACTAACGCACGGCTGTATGGAACAGCCTTGCCTGGCCTCCAAAATAGGACACATCGGTGACGCCTGTCCCGGCATGTTGACTCAGGGCAGCTCCAAAGGTCTCTGAACGTTAATACGTTGAATTCTTCGCACGGCTCAGCTACGCAATGTTCCTGGGTGGTTTCCTTGTACCAGGTGCCCGTGTACTCAATTTAAGCCAGCCAACATGCAAGCAAGGAGTTGCTTATGCAAACACTCAGCCCAATATGTTTGAATTAAACAATCTTGATAGACCTGTTGCGCTGTGAGCTAGTCTTGTCGCTTACATGCTGTGAGTAGCCGCCCAGTCGCCCTTTGTCTACAAAGCCTCTGGGTGAGCAGTCGATGCAGCAAGCTCGCAGCAGCTCCAGTGCCGACGAGGGTCCAAGGATCCGAGCTTTTGTGGGTTCGTTGCATCAAATAGAGTCCGAGGGTCAGTAGAGCACTCTTGACTCGGACGTATGAAATCTGCGTTCTGTGCCGAAACAGGAGCCAAGAAAGCGTGTGCGGTTCGACCTAGAAGGTGATGACTTTCACGAGAGCACTGCAGGAGAACGCACAGAGCTGGTGGCCAGCTCGGTTCAGGACGATAGCGATAACGTGGGTTGTCTGGAATGGCTTGAAGTCGTGCTTGAAGACAAGGAAATCTGTCTACCGTGCAAAGCAGAGCGTCTGAGCCGTTTTACAGTCCAAGCTCGCGTGGTAACAGCAACAGCAAGGGTGGTGTTCAAAGATGACAAATATCTCGGAACAGAATGGGGCACTAGAACTGTAGAAGCTCAAAAAGCACTTGGTTTCAGCTTGCAGTGCCGCGCTTCAAAGCGCTGCCAGACAGCTGCAAGGGCAGTCGAAAAGTATTTGCAGCAATCAGAAGACTCTGTATATGTCAGGGCAATTGCCTTGAAAGAGCTTGGGGAAGTTTACTTCTTGAAGGACGACATGGAAGCCGCAGAGAAGAGCTTCACGGAAGCCCTCAGCATGAATCGATCCGTCTACTGAGGTGCCAACATACACGTCGCCGTCACGCTTCACTCACTTGGCGTAGTCTCCTGGCAAAGACGGAATTGGTTAGCTGCGCAGAAGTATCTTGCGGAAGCGCTCAGCATGTGGCAGGCCATCAAGAAAAGTTGTGATCGATTGCGAGTTTGCGACACCCTTCGTTTGCTTGGTGCAGCCTATAAGCAGCTAAACAAATTAAAAGCAGCAGAAACGAACCTCACAGAGTCCTTGAGCATGTCTGGAAACAGCAAGTGCCCGGACGTCGCCTTCACTCTTGAATGGCTTGGTACGGTTTGCCGGGAAAGAGGCAATTTGCCAGAGGCGGAAAAGCATTTGAAAGCGTGCCTGCACATGAGGCGGAGCCTGTACGGGGATGTGGCACACGAAGACATTGCCCGAACCCTCAGGTTCCTTGCAGCAGTCTGGTGCGAGACCGGCAATTCGAAAGCTGCGGAGAGGAACTGGAAAGAGTCTCTCAACATGATGCGAACCATTCATGGAGATGGTTCGCGTGATGAGGTCGCCGCCGCCCTACATGAGCTTGGCAGCGGATTTCAGTGGGAGGGTGATTTGGACGCTGCGGAACAGCATCTTGCGGAGGCCCTCAGAATGAAGCGCGCTTTGTATGGAGACGGAGCACACGAGCAAGTTGCCAAGACTCTCCATGAGCTTGGCGCGGCGCGCAGGAACATGGGCAAAGTGAACGCGGCAGAGGATAACTTAGTAGAGTGCCTGGGGATGAGGCGGGCCGTGGGAGAGGCTGACGAGAAACTCGCCATGACGCTTCACTCGCTGGGAAAAGCTTTCTGGCAGCTGGGCAATCTGGAATCTGCAGAAAAGAGCTTGACAGAGTCCCTGAGCTTGATGCGGAGAATGCTACCAAAATGCTGTCGTAGTTATGCTTGCTGGAGGTACCTGGTCGCTGACATTCATTCTCTCGGCAAAGTCTTCTTGCAGAGAAAGGATTTGGAAGCGGCTCAGATGAACCTGGCGGAATCCCTCAGGAAGAAGCGGGCACTCTACGGAGATGGTGAGCACGAAGAGGTCGCCTTCATGCTTCAAAAGCTGGGCATAGCTGTCAAGGAAAAGGACGATGTTGAAGACGCAGATGCGAAGGACCACTGACTCAGCAGCTTGTGTTTTTTGATTCCTGCGTTTCGATCTGACTTCGAGTAGGAAGCGGTCTGTCAATGTTTGCAATAGTGTCCAAAAATGCCTATTCTGTTCGATCCAGGATGCGGAGCAACGTGTTTCCAAGGTCACATTCCTCAACGATACTCGGCTTGACTTCTTGTGATTATATAAATTAATCAGCGAAAGAACGTATGAAACAGTGAATGAATGTATGCATGTATATATGTATTTCGTATATCTCTCTACCTGTCTGCCTACATATCTATCTGTCTATCTACTTTCCTACCTACATACCTACCTACCTACCTACCTACCTTCCTACCTACCTATCTGTTTATACACACCCGCACACACGCACACACTTCTTCGTTCTCACGACTGTTTCTTGAATTCGTTTGAAGGCGTCCGACTCATTACTTAAGGGTGGCAGAGAGTGATGACGGAGCAGAGTAACCTCCGGTGTCACTCCCACACTACTCGGTTGAGGGGTGCAGTGTGAGTCTTTCGACCATGCTTCTGAGAGAACCATTCAGAGATGGAGGGTGCATGGGGACAATCTCCATGTCAATTTACTTGAAGAGGTCGCCGACACCCTCCATGATCTGGGAAAAGTTTGTGGAGAGAGGGGCGACCTGGAAGGGGCGGAGCAAAACTTCAGAGAGTCCCTTGCCTTGAAGCAGGCTATCATTGGAGCCGCTGGATATGACCAAGTCGCCGACACCCTCCATGAGCTTGACAAAATTCGTGCGCGCCAGGAAAAATCGAAAAGCGAGCCTTTTTCCGAGTCGTCCGATGGAGTCTCAAGTTCCTCTCCGCGGCGCTCGGGGGTCTTTTTGGAGGAGCGCGATTACACGGCCACAATCCGCAACGATGCTCGGCTGGCCTTTGCATCGTTTTCTACTTATATACGCATGTGTGTGTGTGTATGTGTGTATGTATGTATGTATGTATGTATGTATGTATGTATGTATGTTGGTACATACACACATGCATGCGCACACATAGCTCCCCTGCGCAGGATTACCAGAACCACAGGACCACGGGGGGGAGAATCACCAGCGCGGCATGGGTACCACAGGGTGAAGCTTTGAGTTTCCTGCCAGTGCAGTCACATGTCCAACCACTAATGTGTCCTATGCTCAAGGTTCTAGTCTCTGTGCCTGAGTGTAGAAAAGAGACACCTGACCACCTTGCTGTCCGTACCGTACAGAGGACAGTAACGCACAGGTTGCCTCTCACACAGGGCGGAGAACCACCAGCGCAACAGGACCAGGACAACCACAGGGTCTACAGGGGGGAGGAGCAGAGCCACGCAGGTCCACAGGGGGGGAGGGGGGACCATACCATGGGGGGGTGGGGGTGGGCTAGCAACCCTGGATCAAAAAAAAGAAGGAGCAAATCACGAGTTGACAAACCTGTCTTTTGTTTTCATAGCTGCATCCCATGCAGCGCAAAAATCTCTGGGGAAAAATCTTGCTGTTTTTTCTGCATGAGAGTTCCACGTTGACTTTATTTCGGAAATGCATGTCTTTTCCTTGTCGGAATATTTTGGTACATGCGACCTTTGATTAAGATGTGATTTTATGTTCGGTAGTTTTGGCCCAGGTGCGCCATACATGCGCGCTAACATGAAGCACATGAAGTTTGAGCTGTGCAAGTGGTGCATATCAGTGGGACAAAACAAACACATTCTCATTAATCTTTTCAGCAGCCCGGCCACGCGAGCTGTAGCAGATGGCTGAGGAGCTCCGATTGTCTGAACTGGCAAGCCAGCTTCTCTCTTTGCCTGACCAGCTAGAACGTTTGGAAAATCGTGTTAATTCCACTGCCGGTCAAGTTGATCAGATTCGGACTGTGCAAGAACGCTTGTCCAATCGCCTGGGTGCTCTAGAGGAGCAACTCAGAATTGCTGAAGCGCGTTTTGAACATCAAGTGATCGTGGCGGCACGCCTCAGCCGCAGACTGCAAGAAATCGAGCGTAATTTGCAGTAGTCTGCCTCGCCTTTTATCCAGGTCTTAGCTGCGTCATGCAACCTTCCAATAAGCGATCTTTTGCTGAAGATGTTCTTTTTGAACAAAGCTTGCTTGAGCTCCGCAATCAGCGTATTTGCCTGCCTTGGGAAAGGGGTATACACGGGCTGGTCTTTGGTTCTAGGACATCTAGGGAGTCAATTTTACCTTTGCCAGTGCTTTCGCATCCTTCTCCGTTGGACAGCAAACCTGACCTCAGCACTCTGCCGACCGCGACTCAGGCCTTTGCAGTGCAGCGAGCCAGGCTTGCGAAACTTGTTAAGAGTGATGACGCAATCAGGTTTGAAGCTTTGAGAAAGGTAAAAGTCATGACCTTATATGATCCTGATGCCTCAGTGTTGGGACGTTCTTTGTCCGCTGAAGCCGCACTGCTCTCAGATGACAGGGCCATGTTCAAATCTTTCGAGGATACGTTTGCGCCCAAAGCCACCTCCACTCTTGTAAAGAGAGCTGCATCCATGTGGAGGTTCTTCGAATTCTGTGTGGAAAATGGTTTTGGGTCTCCTCTTAAGGCCAGAGAGCACGAAGTTTATGCTTACGTCCAGCACTTGAAAGAAGACGGAGCGCCAACATCTGGACAAGCCGTTCTTGAAAGTTGGACATTCTTTTCTGTCAACCTTGGCTTCAGAAGGAGGCCAGAAGAGTCTCCCATGTCTGGAAGGATCAAAGGCGCTGTGTCCATGTTGCTCGGACAAAAGCGTAAACTGATTCAAGCCGCACCTCTTACTGTGCAAATGATAAAGGCCCTTGAAAGGAGCGTGCTCAAACCGCCTCTGGCCCACTGGAGGGTGGGCGCATTCTGTTTTGTATGGGCAGCAGCGCCAGGTTCTCCGACACCATTCATCTTGAAAGTTTGGTGTGCCAACAAGAACAAGGCGTATCTTTGCTTGAAGCGGCATCAACTTCGTATAAGACTGGAACAGGTGAGAAGAAATCTGTTCTTCTCCCATTGTTGTGTTTAGGCAGGTTTATCTTGGACGAAGCTTGGGGCCCTGTCTGGGTTCAGGGTCGTCTAGATGCTGGCCTCGGCCTTGATCCATCCCTACCTGCTTTCAGCGAATCCTCGCAAGCCTGGTTGGATCGTCGCATGACCGCAGGTGAGCCTACCTTATTTCTGCGAGAGTTCCTTGTGGGTAGTGGTATTGCGCTTGCCCCTGACGACAAAACTTCGAGCCATTCTTTGAAGTGCACGATGCTTTCTTGGTTGTCGAAAGTAGGTGGCATTTCCTTGGAAGACAGGCGCGTCGCAGGCCATCACATGGACCCAGGCAACCGTTCCGCCTTGACATATTCTAGAGATGAGCTCTGTCGCATGATGTTCACAGAAGAGAAAATCTTGCAACGAATCCGAAAAGGTCAGTTCAAGCCTGACGATTCGAGAATCATGAGGTTGGTTTCCCTGATCCAGGAGAACGCCACTAGTTCACTGCAAGAATGGACCTTGGACGGCGATCCGTCGTTTCCTCAATCTGATGAGGGTGAGTCCGACTGTGAAGGTGCGACCCTAGAAGCAAGATCCAGAGGTGTCGTCCTTGAAGCCATGCCTGCTTCCCAGTTGTCTTCGGTGTACAGCAAAATGCACTATTATAGCCGGACTGTGCGTGTTATAGAAGCGGCTGTAGGGAACAAATTTTTGTGCGGCAGAGCAGTTACCAAGAATTTTGTTGATGTGGACAATTCAGTGCCCCCATCTGACCTCTTGGTGTGCAAAGGATGCAGTCAAGCGTACCAGACATCGCCATGATATCTCTGCGTGAGAAGAGTGGGTGTCTCTCCACATACGGAGGCACCAGGTCGGCGGCTAACCATTCTCCATCTTGACGAGAGTCAGGCCGCCGGCTAATCAACCTCCTGAGTGTTGCGCTATTTGCTGTAAGTGATGCTTGAAGAGTCATATGCTCTGTGCATCTTAGCCTCTGAAGGCATCAGGTCAGCGGCTAACCATACTCCCTTTTGGGATCAAGCCGCTGGCGAATCGTACTGCGTGTGATACTTGAAGAGTCATGTGCTTTTATTTGAAAGTTACAGGTCAGCGAACCATCTCCTTTTGTTAGGAGACAGCCTGCCCCTGGCCAACCGACATATTGGATGATTTGTTATGTGATTGAAACCAGTACAGAATCAGTTTCATGATCCTAGACTCCGGGGATCTGCACGCATTCAACCTCTTTAGAATGTGTATATGTCCTTGACTGTTTTTAAGTCTGGCAGGAGAGAAAGCACGTCTTTGTGCAGTTTTGGCTGACAGGATGTCGTCTCTTGATAGTCGTGCTGCCTTCAAGGCGCGAGCCGAAGAACTTTCGTTGGAAGATGACACATACAAGAAACTGGTGGCAGCGAAGCTGGACACCTTTGGTGCCTTGGCGTTCATAGGGCCGCTTCAAGCGGGGAACGCTGATGAAACGCCATTCGTGGAGGCGCTCAAGAGTGCCTTGAGTGGTGATCCGTCCCCAGTCGTATTGAGGGTCATGCGCCGACTATGGTTCGAGGCCACTACTCAAGCTCTTGCTGAGATGCGAGGCAAGGTAGAACGTACTGATGCTAGTGGGCCTGTCCGAATGCCGCTTGCAGAGCGCACTCCGAGGGTGGCTGCTCTACAAAAGCGCTTGGTGGGTGTTCACTGGTCTGTTGATGTTGAGCCATCACATCGCTTGCAAGATCAGATCGCGCAGATGGTGGCGGATCAGTCCTTGGTTTGGCTGCAGTGGGACAAGTTGACGAGTCGAAGCATGGAAATAACGGCTGAAAAGACTGACTCGATGGTGTCCTTTGACAATTCGGGTGTGCTCAAACTTGTGAAGAAGCGTGCCGATCCTACATGCAGCAATGTTGGAGAGTACGCAGTCCGTTTGGCGCTGCAGCGTCGGAGTATTGCTTTCGAGCTAGCACGCTTGTGCAGATATGAGCCGCTTGAGGAGTGGCACGACAGTCTTCTCCAAATCCATATGAGGTCACAGCCCCCTGGATTCCAGAGGGTCTCAATGGCCCAGTTGCGAGAGGCGGACAAGACGCTCTTCACGAAGATTTCCGAAGATACTCGAGGTGCTCTTTCTCTCAGGGCCGATGGAAGCTATCCCTTCGAAGTCTCGCTTGCAAAATGGAAGGACCATGCTCAGATCCAATACCATTTGGTGCCAACTTTGGCTGGTCGTGGAGCTAGCTCCTCCAACGATCCCCCGAAGAAGCCTGACAAGCGCAAAGCTCCCACTTCGGTGAATCCCGATCCGAAGAAGCAGCCCCGAAAAGAAGATGGGAAGAAGGACGAAACCAAGAAGTGGTCCGTCCCAGATGGATGTCATTCTCGAGACAAGGAAGGCAAACCCTTGTGTTTCGCTTTCAATCAGAAGGGCTGTACCTTTGCCAAGACCGGCAAAAGATGCCGCCGTGGACGACATATCTGTTGGAGATGCTTGGGAGCCCACGCTGCTTACGAATGCCCGGAGTTTCAGTGAGGCCTTGCTGCTCCCGCCAAACGAATGAAGGCGAGCGATAGCTTGCTTGAAGAGTTTGGCCTTTCCGCTGAATTTCCGGTCACTGGGCATGCTGTTCGCGAGGTTTCCGCTGAAAGTTTTGCCGGAGAGTTGCTTCAGCAAAACCATCTCGATGCTACCGATATTTTGAGACTGAGTCTTGGACTACCTTCCGAGTTGCCAGTTAGAGGGTTCCAAGGCGAGGACAGTCGATCGGTCAGCTTGGGTCTTTTTGTCCAAGGAGGATGCTTACATGTTCGTGACGTCTCCTTGGCCTATCCGTTGAGCACCAAAGTTTTTGCTAAATTTGTGAAACAAGTCTATCCTAACTTTACCTGCGCAACTCTGTCGGTTTTTACCAACCTCAAGAGTTCACTTCATCAAGATAGAGCAAACGACTCTTCTACTGTTAATCTTATGTTTCCTCTGAGCCAGTTCTCAGAGGGAGGCGTATGGTTTGAATCCGCCAAGGGGAAAGTTCCTTTCCATCACAAAGGTGACACTTTGTGGGGAGAAGTACTCGATGTGTCAAAAGGTTTGTGCTTCCTTGATGCGCCCAATTGTCGGCATGCCACTCTGTCTTGGAAAGGATCTCGGTCTGTCCTCGTGGGCTACACCGCAGACTGTACAAAGCTTCCGCCTGCGAGAGAGTTGCAAACCTTGATTGACGCCGAGTTCCCCCTCCCTAAGACCCTAGTGCCTGAACCCGCCGTTTCGGTTTGGCCTTTGCCCCCTAGTCCTGTTCCCGATAAGGTTCCTTTGGGGTCAGACCAGGACAAAACCTTTGTTCGTCGAGCTGTTCTGTGGCTGTGCTCGCTTGTCGCGATACTGTCATGCTGCTGGCTTTCGGTGCCTGTCCATCGATTCTCCGTACAATAAACACAAGCCTGAGCACCCTGTGCTAGTGCTAGACCTTGCCGATGAATCTTGCCAAGATTTGTTAATGGCCAAGTTCCGTGCATCGCCTCCGAGTGCCGTTCATTGTGCTTTACCCTGTGGAACAGGGAGCCGTGCCCGTGAAAGGCCCATAAGCAAAGCAGCCCGAGAGGCTGGGGCTCCTGAGCCCAAACCCTTGCGCGACGCTCAGCACATCCTTGGCCTACCTGCCCTGGGTGGTCGTGACTTGCTTCGCGTGCAGGGCTCAAACAAGTTGTGCAAATTCGTGATCCGACTGCTACGAGAACTGCCCGCCTCGTGCTTCATCTCGATTGAAAATCCCCTAAATTCTTGGATTTGGGGTGTGCTCACATTCTTTATAAGAGAAGCCCGATGCCCTGCCCTGCTCGCACGTTGGAAGTCTATGACTGATGTCGTGTTCTCCAACTGCGTGAAAGGAGGCCGACGCCCTAAAGTTTCCCGCTTTCGTTGCACGTCTGACTGCCTTTTGGCTATGGAAGCTGAGTGTGATGGAGGCCACGAACATCTACCCTATGAAACTTATAGAGTAGGCCGGCGTTCCACTGCGCAGGAAGCCGAGTATCCTGCCGAGCTCTGCCAGGAATTTGCTGTTCTCCTGGCTCAATCCCTGCATCTTCCCCAATGCCTCGAACCTCCTTCGAATGGCAGGCCTCCTTTGCCTCAGCCTCGCAAGTCCGCCCGGCTGATCTCTGAGATTGTAGGGTTCTCTGATACCCCGCCTGCCGACGGCCGACCTTTCAAAGAATTAACCTCCAATTTCTGGGGGGAATCCGGGAGGTATGGCCTTTTCAGGTTTCTGCTTGAGTTCCTGAATGCAACTTCAACACCCTTTTGATGTCATGCACTTCGTCCCGGATCAAGTCAAGCGAAACATATTCAACATTCTTTCCAAAGGCCATGCAGCGTTTGCAGGCAAGAGGATCGGTTTGATTCGTAAGTTGAATGGATTGCGTAAAGAGCTGCAATATGAGGAAGCACGCTTTCATTCTCTCCTTCCAGATCATGTCAGACAGGTGGTCAAAAACAAGAACATTCTTCTGTGGCGCCATCTTCTTCGAGAGACGGGCTTTGAAGACTTAGCAGTATTGGATTTGGTGAAAGGTGTTGATTTGATAGGCACTCCTGACAAATCTCCGCTGTTCGGTCTGAAGGATGTTCCTGCTTCGTCCACTCCGGATCTGCTCCTTGAAGCTTCACAATGGAGAAGGGAGCGTCTTAAAGCCAGAAATCCTCACGCAGACGATCCAGAGATCAACAAGAAACTCTGAGAACACACTCTCAGTGATGTGACAGACGGCTTTCTGGCTGGACCTTTCGCAGATGAAGCTTCGATTTGCGAGCATCTCAACGTTGATAAGTTTGTGGCATCTCGAAGGTTTCTGATCGAGCAAGGCACCTCGGAAAAGAAGAAATTCCGAGCCATAGACGACTACCGCCAAGGAGGAGTGAACGAGACCTACGATGCCTTGGAGAAGCTCGCTCTGTTCGATGTAAACAGCATTACTGCCATGGCAACGTATGCAGCAAAAGTGGCTGACCCAGTGGGGCAAGTGGAAGTCAGACTTGGCTCTGGTGAGATCCTCAAAGCTCCTCTTCATGAAGACTTCAAGGGTGAGCCCTCTTGGAAAGGTCGCACTTTGGACCTCGCCAAAGCCTATCGCCAGGTTCCATTGGCAACGGCGTCGCTTCCATTTGGGGTGGTCATGGTGAACTGCCCAACAGATGGGAAAGTCAAATACTTTGCTGCCCAATCGTTACCTTTCGGTGCCACGTCGAGTGTCTTCTCTTTCAACTTTCAACAGGATCAGCCGGTCCTTGCTTCATTTGGGCTGGCACTTGTGTGGGTTAATTGCTGGTTGCTTTTATGACGACTTTCCTATGCTGGAACCAGGAGTCACGTCCGGCCTTGCTTCGAGCAGCTTCGAATTCCTTCTTGACAGTCTTGGATGGCAATTTTCTAGAGACAGTGACAAAGCGGCCCCATTCTCGGAGAGCTTTGACTTACTCGGCGTCCGCATGCATGTGGGCTCCTTGATGGGAGGCATCATTTCTTTGGAGAACAAGCCATCGCGACTTGAGAAAATGAAGGACAGCTTTCTCAAACTTGGCCTCATGGGCCGTGCCACGCTACATGATTTGCAGTCCCTCCAAGGGCAGGTCAACTTTGCCGTCGGTTTTGCAGCAGGCAAGAACCTAAAGATGGTACAAAGGGCCATCAGCAATTTCATCCGCAGGCATGAGGATGTAGAGAGCCAGGAATTAGCTGAGCTTTGCACATGGGCTGTGAAGTTACTGGATCAATGCAAGCCTCGCGTTTTCGCCGCTAGGGGCCCAGTAGATCCTGTGTTGATCTTCACAGATGCCGCTTATGAAGGAGGTGTTGGGTCCTACGGAATCGTTGCCGTTGATACTGCCACAGGAGAGAAGTATGTTGCAGGGGGCGATCTTCCAGATTGGCTGATCGAATTCTGGCATCGTGACTCTCCCGACCAGGTGATTGGCCGTACCCCTCGAGAACTCTCGTTATCCACGAAAAAGATGGTGCGTCGGCCCGTTACCATGGAGGCGAATGCCAGCCTGGCCAAAGCCACTGCGAAAGCCTCGCATTTTGTCAAGGGGAGCAGTAGGTCGAGAACCCTCCTAATGTTAGGGGCGCTCTTTTTCCAGCTGGAAACAGCTGACGGAGCAATCACCTGGCTGGAAAGGGTACCCTCGGCAAGCAACATTGCGGACGCGCCTAGCAAGCCCCATTCGGCTCAAGCTG
>CAJNIZ010007968.1:0-12191 GCA_905231905.1 Symbiodinium pilosum
TCACGGCAGTTCCTGCCATTGCGTCACGAATCCTTGACAAGGTAGAGGACATGGTTCCTCAAGCGCTGTCAAACAGTCTGTGGGCGGCTGCGAGGTTGCAAGATGAAGTGCCGGAGGTTCTCGTGGCTGTTCACGTCCTGACTGAGCAACGCATTTTAAAAATAAAGGTTCTGAGCCTGCAAGATTTGCAAATGTCTGTCTGGGCAGCTTCAGAGCTTGGTGAAGAGAAGTTAGAAAGGCAACTCGGGAAGGAGTTGTCTCAGCGAAAGGGCTAATTTGCATGGCACATGCACGTAGCTCATGGCTGGCTCTATATGTACATTAATATTAAAGTAGTACTTGGGGATATGGGGCCCTACTCGTTTCCTTACGGAGCGCCAGGACTCGGCTAGCCTTCAAAATTCAAAAGTTTTCCTCGCAACGTTAAGAAGTAAATCTATCTGCCAGCTGTTCTTTCGCTTGGTTCCAACTGCCTTAGATGAAGTTTTTTCCCTGGCTTTGTCCGGCCTTCTCGCTTCCGCGTGGCCTTGCACCAGCTCAGCACAGTGCTCTCCCCGCAGACGCACGGCTAGGGTTTGAGTGCGGCACCGCGGAAAGAGCTGTGAGAAGGCCGCCTGGTCTTGACACGGCAGAATGCGAATGGAAAAGGGCAGAGTGCCGGTGGGTTCGCTGGGGCTTTTCTCAAGCTGATGTATGGCTAAAGGAACATGGTAACTTCAGGTCGGCATGGACAACCTTGAAATGAAAAAAGGGTGTGCGGAAGAGGGCCGCGGCCGTCAATCCCTCAAGCAGCCAACGTAGTGCATCGATAAGGCGTCTGGCTAGCGGGTTGATCGACTTCTCCCTTTCCAGGCCTTTGACTGCTAAAAGGCCTCAGGGTCCCCACATATCTGAAGGGTCCAGCGGCCCATGTGACCCATGTATACATGGCAGAAGCAGTTTATTCTAACTAAACCACATTTAGGCCCAAAGTGTGCACTTGGACTTGCTTGGAAGAAATTCCAAGGCCAGTGGGCCTTCTGCTTCATCTTCATTGCCCAATTCGTAAGAGCTCGGTTAGGGGCGGTCCACAAAACGAGGGATCCCTTGTTGGGAGTCTCTAGAGGATTTGGGGGTATACAGGGGATGCCTCACGTTTGGAAAGACCTGCGTGGACATGTTTCGCACTTGCTAACATGGGGCTGGTGAAGTTATGAGAGGGGAGGACTTGACAGGGAAGCCTGGACCCAGAGCCCCAAAACCATGCACTCCAAAGCAAACATGCCGCTTGCGATGCCGCTGGTATCCGGGACCCTTTTTCTGTAAATCTCAGGTCTTTGGGCCCCTCAAAGTACCCTTGATAATTGCTATCTGCAGGGTTCAGCTTAGTGTTTAGCCTTGAAACGTCCGAAGCCCGACGCAACGCGGCAGGCTTCCTCCCCAGGTAGAAACTTGCTGCGTAAGGCTTCTGACAGCCCGATTCCCAGACTCCATGCAGGTAAGATTAGCAGACGCATCTCCTGCAGAATTATAAAAGTCAGGAGAAATCTCAAAACTGAAGTTTCTCAACGTCTACAGGAACCACCATTATCCCCTTGTCAACCTCCTACACACAATATCATGGTCTGACACATGTTTCTCAATACTTTGTTACCGTGCCTTACTTAGTTAGCACCCTAGTGACTGGCCCTGGTGGCTTAGCTCTTAGATTCTGGGGTTTAGGGTGTAAGGTTTGGTTGTTCCTGTTCATCTGGCAGTTCTTCTAGCTCTAGCTGCTTTGTACAAGTTTTGGGCTATACTAGCTTGGCAGAAGGCCAGTGTGGCCTTGGTATTGGAGTTTCACAATTTTTGAGGTTATCCTGTGTGTACCCAATTAAGCAACTCATCCAGAGGTGATTGACTTTTTTGTGGGGGGAAGGGCTCCGAGCATACGACCCAATAAGAGGGTTGGGCCACCTAATCTTGGAATAGTGCCACATGGCTCCCTTCCGGGAGCATCCTTCAATGATAGCCTCACTGTCGCGCCGCGGTCGAATTCCACTTGTGTACTTAGCCTTTCCTAGGGCTCCAAACTCCAAGCAGGCTAAAGTAGGCAAGATGTATTTGCAGTAGGACCCAAAGCGCTTCTCACTTTACGGATTTGAAGCCCCAGGTTTGGGACTGAGGGATCTTTAGGACGATTGTGATCATTTTCCAAGCGAACTCTAAATATCACCCCTCCCCCATCAAGATTTCGATTGGGTTTTCCAATGTTAGATTTGATTTTCGTAGTTAAACAGGCCCCAAAAACCTAGATGCTCCTGTATGATGAAGACATATACCACCATAGAATCCACAGGGTTCTGGGAATGTTTGCGCTGTGGATTTGTCAAAAGCTCAGGTCCCCAGGCTGTGTGGTTTTGTTCAGGATTGGTGGCGGGCACTTCCAAGTGAAACATGTGCAGTATATCTGGGTTGCAGTTAAGAAGCTCCCAAAACAGTTGTTGTAATATGGGTATATAGTGAATAATACGGTTTCCTTAGTTGAGGAGCTTATTATGTACGCTATACCAATAGAATGGTAATTTAATGTAAGTTCCTTAAAGGTTAAAAGCCACCCAGAAACTGTCAGCGCCAAGGCCGCACTGTGAGCTTTTCTGTTTTTTCCTGATCCCCGGCTTGCTTGTTCCCTAAACCCCGAACATTAAACCCAAATTCTGAGCTTCGTGAAATGGAATCTGCCAAGAAGAAGAAGAGTTAGGAGACATTCGGAACCACCAGGCTCTATGCATGATATCTACTCTAGGTCTTAAAGTCTATGCGTGACTAGTTCCTAGTTTGTGCTATGTGGATTCCCGTGGCAAGGTCATCCCTCAACTCGATGCTCCCTACACCAGCTTTATGCTCCCAATTTTATTCCGACAATCCCTGTTAATGCTCCGATCAACATGCAAGGGCGCCATCAGTGTCATACGTTTCGAAGGGGGAAACCCTTATGGGGAAGTATGATGTGGATTATTGGGGGGCTAAATAGATCCGCTCCTGCGCACACCCTATTTTCCGTCAAGCTTACTCTCAGAAAGCTGTTCTTGAGGTCGGGCAGCAGCTTGTTGAGTGCTGCCCTTTGCACCGAATCTTCCACGTCGTCATCGCGATAGTTTCTTTACAACGTAAGATAGACAGGCTCTAGTATTCCTCTTGTAGGACCAGAAACCACTCGGATTGTGGACGGATAGGAGCCAGCTCGTTAGGAAAACTTCACATTTGTTTGAGGGTTTTGTCCCAAGCAGGCATAGGTCAGTATAATTGAAGCCATACACCCCTTTAGTAATATATGTTCTCGTAGTACGTCCCGGTACTATTTTGAGAATTTGTGTTACGAGGGGGTGGTGGCTTTTAGTATAGGGGGCCGTGTCCAGCTTCAGATACCCGGCCCTGTCCACAACCTTACAGACAAGCGCGGAAATTAGGATTCCCAAGTTGGAGGGGGGTTCAAAGCTGCCGTTGGATCCCTCAATCCTAAGCCCGAAGTTGCACCACAAAGCACATGGGGAATAGCCTTGCAGGTTTCAGGGGCCCAAGATGGTTTCATTCGAGGCCTTGCTGGATTATATAGCTTAGGCCAAGTAGAATCACCACTCCGGTGGGAGCCTCAGAAACTTCCCTTAAGAGTCTATGTACAAAATAGTCATATCCTCCCCCAAGAACCTGCAATTTAATTACTATTACCCCAAAACCCAAGTACCAAATTATTGGGTATTTGGACCCTCTGAGTTCACGGGGAGATCCGGCCAGAGACCTGGATGCGACCGGCCTTACTTCTCCAGTTCGAAGCCTTGACACGTTTTGAGCTTTATTTGACAGGCTACAGTCTCCCTGCACCCTACAAGCCCCGCTTCAACATTAAACTCTGCTTATAATCCTAAACTTAAAAATCCAAAGGCGCTGGAGAAATAAGCCTCTACTTCCGCGTTGGGGGCCATTGCTTCCTGAAGGACAACGGAGCGTTCTTTCGTCAGAAAAGGACGACGCGTGGCTACTCTGAGAGTTTCTCGCAGCAGCCCCCATCTCGTCCTGAAGAAAGATCCCCCAACTGAGAAATCCACCATTCAGGTCTCAGGGGCTTGATGTACGGTTGGGGGGGGTTCCTTCAGTTGCTTAATTAGGCTTTTGGTAACAGCAACTGTGATACAAATTTGTTTGGTTTTGGGTTATCGTGTCCATTGGCATTAGGTTTATGAGGGCCAGTAGGTTTGTGAGGGGCCGGATACAGAAGAGGTTTGGCCTCGTAGTCGTGAAGGGCTCTGATCTTGACTATGAGGTCTACTGCTCTTGGATGCCACGCTTCATTCATGACCCGTGCACATGACGGTCTTGTTCATCTTTCAGTACCCTGCGGATTGTGAGGATAAGTTCCATCAATGTTTCAAAAAGCATGGCATCCTATCACCCTACAAGTGCCATGTTTGCAGACAATTCCCTCTGTACTACAGCGCAGAAAATTGCCTTCCTATGAGGGCCCACGGCCTGTATAACAACCCTTGCTACCTTCTTTGTTGAAGCTTTCAGCCTGTCATTCACCTGGTTTGTTGGCATCTTCTTGTCAACCTTTTCTGGGTGGAAGATTCGGTCTTTGGATGTGGGGGACGCTGCGGACTATGTGCTTCTTGCATCTCGCGAGAGTGCTTGTTACCTTCAGCAGCTGAAACCTATCGTAGAAGCCTAAATTACCAACCTCATGATCCTGGATTCATTGTAGAATCATGGTAAAGGGTACCTCGGATAGACTGCAGAATGATATGGGCAATTACTTAGGCCCCTATCGTAAGTCCTTTCGGAACTGGAACTCCTCTTCCGTGTAGAAACTCGAAGCCCGCAGCGATTCTCGCACGGCAAAGGTAGGCTGGTAGGCCGTTTTTCTCATTACACGAGATTGCGATGACCGCTTCTACACGACAAAAGTACTTTTTGGTCGGAGATCTGAACCCCTCAGCCCTAAATATTGAATCCAGTTCAATGACGGCTTTTATAACAACAGCAAGTATTCCTGGGCGATTTGAACCTCTAAGCGTTAAATACTGAATCTGCTGGAGCCTGAACCTCATCCCAAAGCCCTGAACCCGGACGCGTGAGCATCACCCCCTACAGTAACCCAGACCCTTCAACAAAGGTAAGGATACCAGAAATATGATAGGTACACATCCTTTTTTCTCAATACATTGGCTACGCTAGGTTGTACCCTATACTATAGTAGGTAGAACCCTGTCAAGTAGAGATGGCTTCGCGGGCTCTCTGCCGCGTTGTCAGCGCCAGGGCTCCATGGCACAGGCCGTCCTCGTTCTTTTGGTGTACCACTTTAGGTTTCAGGGTGATAGGTGCAGAGCTGTGAGCTTTGAGTTTGGTAGAGCTGCTACATATGGGGATTTCCATTTATAAGTGTACCTTTTTCGGCGACCCCATTGTAATATATTAAGGTCTTTATCAGGGTTCCTGCCCTTATTCGGGGAAACTACCATATGCGTTCGCGCTTTCCTCGAAGTTGTGGTTTTGCCTCTTTGTGGGTATCAGCTGCAGACTCACGATGGCAAAGCTTCAGAAGAAAGCTCGCCTGGGTACAAGACAGAGGCTACATCATACTCCAAGCTCAGGACAGAAATCTTACACAAAACCGCAACACAAACTGGCAGGAAAACCTTGAGGCCCAGGACAGCTCAAGTCTCAAGACTCATTGGCTTCTCCCTCTTCTGGACCCAATGCTTGGACTCAAAGGCCAAACTCTCCGAAGGCCTCATTTCTTCCAGCCGAAACGTGCATGACTAGCTGTATTCTAGGTTGGCCTTCGATTGCGCGCATTTTTTCGGACGCTCTGCCCTGAGTGCCCCAATCTCTACCGATGGGGCCGAGGCGGGTGGTGGCTTGGGCAACTGCATTGAGAAGGCTTAAGAAGTCTAGGAGTGGCAAGATGCGAAATGTCAAGTATCATTTTGCAAGTAGATGCGGAGGTTTTTGAAAACCCAGAACCCCCAAGCCCGAAGCTCAACAGCCTAAGCCCTAGACCAAAACCCCTCATCTATGATAGTGATATGATCGTCTTATTCAGCCCTCATTTTCAGGCGACTTGGGCGCTCTGTGGCATCTGAAGCAGAACGGCTTGAGGCTGCGCCTCAAAGTGCAGGGTTTTCTCTTGGTCAGGGTGGGGGAGGGCTGCCAGCATTTTGGACATAGGTTTTCAGCATAGTTTGTGGCTTAGCAGTTTCAATCTTCGGGTCTGTATAGAGTTTGTGACGGTTTGGACTGCGAAGCTTGCGCGTTGAAGCTCAAAGCTTTAGCTAATGCGTCCGTACCATCGATGTTATCCTCACTGGAGATTCGTAGAATGCATGCTATTTGGTGGTTGGGGGCTGAGGGTGATTTGTGTTAGGTCGGTGTTTCCCAAGAGGTATATGGCGCGTTTGAGTGCAGGGCTCAGGATTCTTCACGGCGGTTTCTCTGGGTTCCGCATGATAGTTGAGCCCCACTAGCCAAACTTGCAGCCATATATGTCTCAGTTATTGCTGCAAGGGCTTGCCGCACTGCAGCCATCTCGAGGTGTTTTTGATTCGAAATTGCCTCATCCCTTAGCTCTGCCATGTTGACCGCTGGCAGGAGGCCAGTTGTACCGGCAGGCTTCCGGCCCGTCTTACTTGCATTCTTATGGGGGATGCTCCTGATGGACATAATGTGCATTGGGGGTTGGAGGCAGCCACTGTTTGTGGACTACCTAAACAGCATTCCTAGGCAGCCGCATGGAACGCGCTCCACCCATCCAGCTTGTCCATCTCCGCCCTCGAAAACTGCAAGGGCAGTACGGGAGCGGAGGCGGGCAGAGCAAAGTCCGCGGAGTCTCGGGCCTAATCCCAGGGTGCTGACGTCAAAGATCTCCAAGGCCGAGTCTGCCGCCTCGATCCTTAAAGTGGTGGGTGAAGAAGTGGACCACGAGGTCTTCAATGAGTTTCACCTGTCAGCCGCATTTACCCGGCTGGCAAGGTTCAGCAAGAGGAGGCAACTTGGTGGCCCAGGCTGGTGGCACGTTTGAACTCCATGCTCAGGGAGAACAAGCTAGGCGCACGTGCGGCTGCCAATGTGTTCTGGGCACATGGAGAGCTATACGACAAAGTGGATGCTTGCAATGAGCCTCTTGTGGTTGAGCTCAGCAAATACGTACAGCAGAAGGCATCTGCCATGAAAGCACAAAAGCTATCGAACTGCTTGCTGTGTGCTGCGAAGCTTGAAGATTCCGTGCCGAAAGTGTCAGTTGCTGCGCCGGACATTGCAAAGTGTATCGTAAAGGGAGTCGAAAACATGGTTCCTCAAGACCTGTCGAACAACCTCTGGGCGGCTGCGAGGTTGCAAGATGCAGTGCCGGAGGTGCTTACAGCAGTTCCTGCCATTGCGTCAAAAGTCCCCAGCAACGTAGCAGGAATGGTTCCTCAAGCGCTGTCAAACACTCTGTGGGCAGCTGCGAAGTTGCAAGATGCAGTGCCGGAGGTGCTTACGGCAGTTCCCGCCCTTGCGTCACGTATCCCTGACAAGGTAGAGGTGATGGTTCCGCAAGACTTGTCGAATAATCTCTGGGCGGCTGCGAAGTTGCAAGAAGCAGTGCCGGCGGTGCTTACGGCTGTTCCTGCCATGTCATCACGCATCCCTGACAAGGTAAAGGACATGGTTTCTCAAGAATTGTCGAACAGCCTCTGGGCAGCTGCGAGATTGCAAGACGCAGTGCCGGAGGTGCTTATTGCAGTTCCCGCCATTGCGTCACATATCCCTGACAAGGCAGAGGACATGGTGCCTCAAGCGCTGTCAAACAGTCTGTGGGCAGCTGCGAGGTTGCAAGATGCAGTGCCGGAGGTGCTTACGGCAGTTCCAGCCCTTGCGTCACGTATCCTTGACAAGGTCGAAGACATGGTTCCTCAAGAGCTGTCAACTTGCTTCTGGGCGGCTGCGAAGTTGCAAGATGCAGTACCCGGGGTTCTCGTGGCAATGCACGTCCTTTCTGAGCAGTTGACTTGTCAAATTATGGTTTTGAGCCTGCAAGACTTGCAAATGTCTGTCTGGGCAGCTTCAGAGCTTGGTGAAGATGAATTAGAAAGACAGCTCAGGCAGAAGTTAGCCCAGCGAAAGCGCTAATTCGCTTGGCACATACATGTAGCTGATGGCTGGCTCTATGTATAAGCAGCGTAGTATTTGGTGATTTATAATAGAGGCCCTACTGATATTCGTTTCCTAGTTGAGCAATAGGATTCAGTTGGCCTTGGAACTTCAGAAATTCCCCACATGTCATTTAAAAGGGATCCTGCCTACCAACTCCTTTTTTCTTGGTTCCAAAAGAAAAGGGCCAACCAAGAGATCTCGATTTTGTTCTGGCCTTGCCCGGCCTTCTCGCTTCCTCGTGGCCCTGCACCAGCCCAGCACAGTGCTCTCCTCGCAGATGCACGGCTCGGGTTTGAGTGCATGACTGCGTGGAGCAGTGAGCAGGCGGCTTGGTCTTGACACAGCAGGATAGAACTGCAAAATAGAAGAGTGAGTGTGGGTTCTCGGTTGTATGTCGCAGGTCGGCACCGACATTTTCAATGAAAGGAGATATTCGGGGAAAGAAGGGACCAGCAGTCGTTCGGGCAGCCAACGTAATGCTTTGATGGGCTTACACTGCTTTTTGGAGACCGGGGGGCTGGGGAAGCCCGCTTTAGCGTTTTGATTCGCTTCGACTTTGCTTGATCCTTACTTGTCCGAAGGTTGAGAAGTTCAAACCTTGGACACAGGATGCACCCAACTGCAGGGCCAAAGTACGCGGATAGTACCCACATCGTCAGCAAGGCATCTATGCTTTAGGAAACCCCTTTGCCCCCACAGTATGTATTCGCGCGTTTCTGGAAGGAGATGCCAGGATTAGTGGCTTGTCATTTGCTTTATCTTCTTCATTGCTCAGTTCAGAGGAGTGCCAGCGGCAAGTGCAGCTTGTACCCACAAGTACAATCCGTAAGAGCGTGACTGAGAGCGCCTTACATCCCCAGATATACAGTCAGAGAAGCCTTACTCAAGCCCGGGGCCCTCATCGGTGACTTCTGGATGTTCACCCCAGAGCCCCCCCAGCAAACCCCTAAACCGTTGATTTCCTGCACCCGGCATCTCCAAACCCAGTTTCCTACGCCAGTAATTAATCTTCAGAGCCCTACCTATGTGAAAATTAGCAAGCTCCGAAACTGACGCCACAAACAGGGAATTCTGTGAATCATGCGTCGTTTTCTTGCAAATTGCAAATCCATGCAACTCTTACATATAGTATCATATAGTGATTATAGTCAGAAAGGGGGGGGAATCCCAATACTCAAAGCAGAGACAGGCCAGTTGGCGGCTGTTCAGCCGAAGCGTCTTCGCTGACCTGCGTTTGCGTTGTTGGAATTCTGAGATGGTTTTGGGTGCTTTCAGCGTTTGGTGGTTTGCCATTTCGTGTTTTGTCATCTTGCTGGTTTTGGTTGATTTAGTCCTTACACTGGGAGTTTGTGCAGAAGGTCTGTAGTCTGCACTACCTACGAAGCGGGGTCTCGATTGCAGGGGCAGCTCCCAAAAGGACCCCTGCCGTGGCAATGCTAACTGAATCCCTCTGTGACAGTGCCGGTACAACTCCCATCTAGTTTGCAGAGAGGTAGAATCATGTTTCTCCCTATGTAGCCTCAAATTAAGCTTGCCCTGCTTGAATACCATCCTACCTACCTATCAGTGATCCTGGAAAGTTTCTGTCCTTCCTACCTATTCTCAAATAATCCTCTTTGCAATACCTGCACAGCCCTCCAAAAGAGGCCCAAGAAGTGTGTTTGGACAATTTACGTCTGTGGACAGCATTCCTGATCCGCAGACCTCATAAACCGTAAGCCGTAAACCCGACACCCGTACATCTGTAAGCTTCAAACCCTAGAACCTATGGCTTGAACCCTGACCCCTATCAACCATGAAGCTCCAACCCTTACCTGCACCCCTAGAAATATGTAGAATAACTGTCCGCAAAAGCATGTAGAATAATTGTTCTTTTGAAAGATTATGAGGTGTTTTGGGCCAGCATCTTGCCAATTTTTTGGTGTCCAGGAAAGGCCTGTGCAATCCAAAAGGTTGAGGGCTTATGGTTTTGCGTTCTTGGCAAGGCAGCACCGCCACTCCGTCTGTATCTTCTCAGGAGGCTGAGCCTGAGCCACCAGGGCTTTTGACACAAGCAGAAAAGGATACCTATTTATTTATGGTATTTTCGTAGGAGTTATAATGGAGTATGTATGGTTCAGGGGAATCACGTGAGCCGACACAAGGAGGGAAATTTATTGGAGATTTAAACTAGAAATGGTGATTGAAAGGGTTTAGGTGATGGGGGTTCCAAAAAAGGGTGGAATTTTCTGGTAGGATGTTGGGATCTGTCGGGGCCCCTGTTTACGTTAAGTCCCACGGGAGGATATAGGGTCTACAGCCGAGACAAGTAAGGTATAGATTCCAGCTAGTTTCTGTGAGCTTCTTTTTCTCACAGATGCTACCTTTTCGGAGTTCTCAGTGGATGCCTAGGGCTTCCTATAGTATGGATCGTAATATTCTTATGGGTGTATGGGCGCTTCTGAAACCGATCCTCATATTAGTTTCTCAGACGGACCCATACAATAAGACCGTCATTAATACCTGGAGATAAACTTCGGTGCCCTGGACGGGCCCTATAATAAGTGGGACAAATATTTGTAGAACTGGTCATCTTCGGGGACCTATGACCTGTAGAGTTGCCCGTGAACGTCCAGATCTCTAAGCTTAAGACCGAACCCCTAGAACTCCGATATACCTCATACCTTAAACCGCATTTTTTTATTAGTGCGCTCACATACCAGGTGTAATGTTATATACCCCTTAGAACTGGCCATGAAGTCATCCAAGCATTTGGATTCTAAAGCCGTTGTGCGGGCGCGCAGGCGCTCTCCAGAGAGATCTACGACCTCTTCGAGCGAATGAGGTTCGGGCGCACAGTTGTGAATTTGTGGGACAATTGGTCAAAAGTCATTAGGTGGAAGCCCGCAGAGAGTTCGATGCCTAACGTTGTCCTTTTGGCGGCGCTGTTTAAGTACTCATGGTCATGCAGGTCGTCATTTGTACCTCTTTACAGGTTTGAGGGGTTGATTGCGGGCGAGGTGAATAAGAAACTCAGCTAAATCGATTTGGGTTTTACCTAGTTGCTGGCGTGGGAGTTGGAAGATGTATAGGTTTCCAGTGCTTGCTTAATTATAGTCCCCCTTAAGTAGATAGAATATGGGGTATATGGGGATCCTATTATCATATACCCAAAGCCATATTCTATCTAATTAAGGGGGACTATAAGTGGTAGCCATGCCGTTATACCCTGCTTTTTGAGATCTAGTGACAGCTGGCATAACTAACATCCTTGCCTTGGCCCGCCAAAACCCCGTCAATGACGCACCCTAGGCAAGACATAGTGAGCAGGTGCATTCACCGCTTTCCCATGTGACTGGGCAATGCCAAGATCTGCGCATTGCGTGTCACAGCATGTCTGGCTACTTCAGCATTTCAGCGGCAGCAGTGCATACCAACTGAGAAACCTAAACCATATACATCACCTGGATAGTAGTCCTGTATACCCCTTACAGATGCAAACCTGCAGCAGTACCCCGAAACCCGAGACCCTGAAACCTAAACCCAAACTCTCGAAGCTAGCAAAACAACCTAAGCCCACCCTAAACAGCATTCTCTCCCACACCTCCCCCTTAAGCACCAGTAGCCCTAAAAGCTATAAACCTAAACCCTAAACCCTAGTAGCCTCCACCTTCTTTTCCACTCCCCAGCTCCCCCTTCCCCACCCTAAACCCTAAACCCTAAACCCTATGTTTCTCCGCAGGGATGTCAGGGACAGCAGCGTTCAAACTGACTGAACTGGTGTTTATGGAGATGGGCAAGGTACCCCTTGCGCTTAGCGCAGACGTAAAAGTCCGAGGGGTTTAAAAAGAAAAAAACACTAAACCCTAAACCCTACCCTTCACCCTGAACCCCAACTCCCCCTTTCATCACCCAGTAAGTGAAACCTGAGGCCCACAGAGGCAGAACTCGAGGCGAAGGCTTCAGGGGTTATAAAAGGGGTTATGTAGGGTTTAGGGTTTAGGGATTTAGGGCTTAGGGTTTAGGGTTTAGGGATTTCGGGTTTAGGGCTTTAGGGATTTAGG
>CAJNIZ010007969.1:0-49089 GCA_905231905.1 Symbiodinium pilosum
TTGTAGGAAATCCTCAAGGGGCGAGCCAAACCAGGGTGGAGCCAAACCTTTAAAACAAAAAAAACCATGGCCCAGGTAAACCTCAAAACCCTAACCCGTCATCCTCGGACCCCTGCAAAGTAGGTGAAATAATCGCCCAAAACACCCAAAAAAGTGTGAAAAAAAAAGGCCTTTATGGCTATTATTGTGGGTTTAGGGCTGTTATGTTGCATACTTTTGCGGTTTAGGTAAACCCTAAAGATGTCTTTTAAAAAAAGTCAAGCGGGCCTTTTTGTTTCATACTGTCGGGGGGTACAGGCACACTCTCTCTCTGCCGTGAGGCTGGGACCCCATCATGGGATCCTCAACCTCAGCCTCCAAAGCCCAAAGTAATTCTAGGTTTTAGGTCTAGGGTGTAGAGTTTGGGCCCTAAACCCTAAACCCTAAACCGCGTTTAGGGTTTAGGGTTCAGGGTCTAGGGGGTTGCAACCTATCGTTATCCTCCTCTTGCTCAAGCCCCCGGCAAAGAAGTTGTTCTCGCCCAACTGCGGATCCTTCGCAGCAAGCACTTTAGTTGAGAGCACCGTTTATCATCGGTTCCACTACTACCCACCTCTCTACTACCCCCCTAGGTTCCCTCCCTTTAACTAATTATCGATAAATTATGCAGGGGGAACCTGGGGGGGGTGGGGTAGTACAGAGGGGGGCAGTAGGGGCGGGTCGTCTACAAGAGATGTTTCGTGCCTTGGCCTTTTCGAGTTTTTGGAGTTTTTTCTCGTTTTTTTGTCGAGGTTATGTGATTTTCGTGCTTCGAGTTTTAGGGCTTACCTAAACTCCAAAAGTATGTAAAATAATAGCCCTAAACCGCCAATGGCCATAAGGCCATTATTTTACATACTTTTGGGGTCCAGGTAGGGCTTATACCCTAAACCCTAAACCCTAAACCCTATAGGGTTCAGGCCTAGGCAAAACCAAGCAGCACCTCTAAGGATGCCCCGCATCACGGATGTGGGGTTTAGGGTTTAGGGTTTAGGGGTTGATATGGTGGAAGTTTCGCAACAAAACTTCATAGGGGAACAAAAAAAAACAACCATATGGGTGGGAGATTTAGGGTTTAGGGATTCGGGTTTTGGGATTTGGGGATAAGGGTTTAGGGGTGGGAGTTTCTGACGCCAGGTATAGGGGGTCTTTATTTGAAATTGTATAGGCGTATAATTATTAGTGACCTCTTCATGGGGATACAATCCTAACCCTAAACCCTGAAGCCCTAAAACCCTAAACCCTAAAACCCGAAAACCCTAAACCTTAAACCCTAAACCCTAAAACCCTAAACCCTAAAACCCTAAAGCCTAAAGCGCTAAACCCTAGAACCCTAAAGCCTAAACACCTAAATCCCAAGCCTTTGATCTGCCTCTACGTCTATTCCGGTGTAGAGGTGTAGTGTGCTGGAATCAGGGTTTAGGGTTTAGGGTTTAGAGTTTAGGGTTTAGCGTTTAGGCTTTAGGGTTTAGGTTGGGGCTTGAAATTTGGGAGCTTGTACCAACTCATGGCCACGTTTCCCTAAGCCCGTACACTCTACAGCCGAAGTCTTAAACGCTTAGCTGAAATCCTTTGAAACCCCAGATCCCAAAGAGAAACCCAAAACCCTGACCCCATATATCCCTTTACTGGGGGCCGACTGTCGTCCTTCGTTTGGTTAGCGTGCAAGTAGTCTGTTGGGGTCCCCTTATTTTGGGAAACTACCTTATTCATTTGGGCTTTTGGGTGCCTAAACCCTAAACCACCCTAAACCCTAAACCCTAAACCCCTAAACTCTAAACCCTAAACCCTAAACCCTAAACCTTAAAACCCTAAACACCAGCTAGCTCCGCGCTCCCCAAAAAGCACAGGCTGAACCCTCCCTCCAACCCCTTCCCCCGGCTCCACGTGATCGTCAGCCATTTCCTGCGGCAGCTGCATGATTTTGAGGGGGATAGGCTTGATCCAGCAAGGGTTTAGGGTTTAGGGTTTAGTAGGGTTTAGGGTTTAGGGCTTGATCCAGCAAGGGTTTAGGGTTTAGGGTTCATCCCACAAAGGGGGAGAAGTGCTGTGAATACCATAACTTGTAGTTCTTACAGGGAATCAGATGGGTATCCCAAACAGGGAACTCCAAGAAACTAGGAATCGAATAGGCAAACCCTAAACCCTAAAACCCTAAACCCTAAATCAGGATCCTGGTGGGTATATGCCTAATATGTTCCTACTATATACTCGAGGTCCCCAGCTTGGGCGTTCTCATCAAGTTCCCTTTAGTTCTGGGCTCTACAAGTGTAGTTGTGAAACTACGAAGCCCAGCCTGTACCCAGCCTTTTTAAAGGATCCAAAAAGTGAACTCCACCCCAATATGAACCCACTACTACATTGGGGAAACTAGGGGATTATTAGGGGGGGTCCATTCTTGGTATCCTCTCGGGGGTCTGGGTACCTGTTAGGTTTAGGGCTTCAGGATTGAGAAGCAGATGCTGTGGGGCCTGGCGTCGTGAACACGGGTATGTGATTCTTCTTCTCGGCATTACAAACCCTAAGGCTCTAAGGGCTCTCACGTTGAGGGGCTTTGGGCACAAAGACCATGTTATGAAAGGCTTTTAAACTATATTGAGCCTTAGGGAAATAGTGACAACTATCAGTATTATTATCCCTTAACCTTAGCCCGTAGAAACTATTCAAATAGTTGTTCCGGTGATCTTGTTGTTCTGATGGTTCGCATAACTATTGAAAACCCAGGCCCCGCAGAGTCCCGCTCTCTACAGTTCAGCCCTTTAGGGTTGACCCTAAACCCAAAGCCCCTAAAACCCTCAACCCAAAAACCCTGAACCCCGAATCCTAGACCCCAAACCCTAAGACCCAAAAACTCAAAACCCCTAAAAACCCCAACCCTCAACCCTAAAACCCTAATACCCAATACCCTAAAGCCCTAATACCCTGAACCCTGAAACCCTAAACCCCTAAAACCACCAAACAAAAACTGAATCCTAGACCCAAGACCCTAAAACCCTAAACCCTCAACCCTGAACCCTAGACCCTCTAAACCCTGAACCCTAAACCTTATGAACCCTAAACCCCTACGATCCTTAAACCCTTCATTGGGCTTACAACTTGGCAACTTTGGAGTTCCGAACTTATGGATTGCCGAAAATTAGGGTTTAGGGTTTAGGGTTAGGGGTTGATGCTCAGGAACTTACCCCTAAGCGTCTGAAGATTAGGGTTTAGGGTTTAGGGTTTCATATTTGAAGGAACTTGGGCGCAGAGACCATACCTATAAGGCTTTTAGTTAACTATCCACCTAGCATGGAGAACCAAATGAAAACGAGCATGACTTGATTTACGTAACTATTTTGAGGAAGCCCTATTCATTACTGTGTATACCTAGTATGGTAACTTAAGTTATATTCCTTAACAACAACCCAGATTAGGTTGATGGCTCTTGTCCCAGAATTCCATGCAAGGGAGGCTCAGGAATGCAAGCAGCGAATGTAGGGCGAGTTTAGGGTATACGGCTTAGGGTTTAGGGGTTTAGGGTGTAAGGCTTAGGGTTTTGCATCTGATATACCTGAAGCTCGTATACTTGGACGTTCATGGGTCGTTCTTGGGCCTACATGAGAACCTCCGCGTATAGACTTCCCCTAAACCCTAAACCCTTAACCCAATGCCGCTCTTAGATGTCAGCTCCAATTTGCTGCCAAACCCCGCAACGTAAAAGCATGTAAAATAATAGCCCTAAACCCCCAATAATAGCCATAAAGGCCATTACTTTACATATTTTTGGGGTCCAGGTAAACCCTACCCTAAACTAGGACCTTAAGCCTACAAATTTCACCCTAAGACCACTCAAAACCAACTCTAAGACCCAAACCACATGAGCTATAGTCTAAACTCCTTAAAGGGGGTTATATAGGGGATTATATAGGGGACTACTATAGGGGTTATTAAGGGGGATACTAGGAGTTTAGACAGTAGCACACATGAGCAACAGTCAGTATTTCCCGCGTAACGGCTAGGAATTAAGAGTGTAGGCTGGTGTAGGGTTTCGCCAGGCTTCCAGGACTAAGCTCAAATCCTCAAAACCCAAAACTGCCACTTCTTGGAGTTAACGGGACATCTAGCTGGGCGTGTAACCCTGTTTCTGCCCCTCTTGCAGGCCTTACATAGGTTCTAATTAAAAGTTAGGAAGGCCCGGTACCAAAGCCTCTGCATACCAATATGAAACACCCCCGACCGCCAATATGTCCGCCAGTGCAGGAGGTCTCTGATTGGGAATATGTGTCATGGGTTCAACTAGTACCCCCCCTCTATACATCCCTCCTAGGTTCCCCACTTAATTAACCTTAATTAGGCTTAACTATCCCTAAATAACCCGAATTAATGGGGGACCCTAGGGGGGTACTAGTTGAACCCATGAAGGTGACGTAAGTGGTGTGTGGGCCCACTGTGGGGGGACCCTAAACCCTAAACCCCAAACTCCAAATCCTAAACCCTAAACCCTAAACCCTAAACAGTGCTTGCAGGTAGCCTTCAAACCCCCTCCGGCTAAGCCCTAAATCCTATACCCTGAAATCCCAAACCCTAAAAACACTTAGCCCCAAAACCCTAAAACCTAAAATCCGAAATCCTAAGCCGTACATTCCTAAATCATGGAAACCTTACAATAAAAAATCCTAAAACCATAATAACCTAAACCCTAAAACACTGAAACCCTAAAATCCTAACCCTAAATCCTAAATTCCCTGAAGCCCTGAAACCCTGAAACCCTAAACCCTAAACCACCATACAAGCCTCGGCTGCCCAAACGCCGTCCCGCTGGTTTGGAGGAGTCGATCCCTGGAATTCGTGATTTGAACTCGTGATTTTGTTTAGGGTTAGGCTTTAGGGTTTAGGGGTCAGGGTTTTGGGGTTAGCTTTTAGGGTTTGGGGTCTTAGGGTTTTAGGGTGCATCATGACTCATTAAAGATGACCTAGCATTCAGAGGATGTGAGATCTTCATAGCCAGAAAGGGATCGTGATAGCTTCCTTGGGTTTAGAGCTCAGGGGTCCGGGGTTGGGGATGGAGGTGTACAGATCAAACCCCTTCCCAAACCAGAAACCGCATCTACCTAATGTAGACCCATGATTAATACACCCAATCGTTTTAAGGGCCTTAAAATACGGATCCCTATTATAATCCCTACTAAGGGAAGGGGGTTTATCAATCACGCCATTCCAAACTTCCAGACTGGGTAAGCGACAAAGACAGACCGATAGTCATAATTTGCAGTCTTCCAAATCCAATTAACTACCTGAAATTCAAAAGTATGTAAAATAATGGCCTTTGTGGCTGTTATTTTAGGTTGAGGGCTATTATTTACATACTTTTGGGGTTTAGGAACTGAGTACCCACTCAGATAGCCGAATCCTTTTGCAAGCTGCCCGCTGCCTGGTGCCCGCTCGCACTCTCTTTTGGCTCCACCTTGTGTGAGGGCTTGAAGAAAGGCCGTTCACCGTCGCAGCGGCTACACTTGGATCCCCACGGCGAATTGGCGCCCATAGCTCCGGAGTGGGGATCGTCGGCGGTCTGCAGGGAGGTAATCTCTCCTCCCAGATTTTGTTCGGGTCGACGGTTACCTCCGGCAAACGGTGTCTCTGGTTTGGAAGCCGCCAAGACACGCCTGTCAGTTGAGAGGTTCAGAACAAGCGAGCCCAGGTTTACGTATGTCCGCACATACACATGCAGCGCAGACACACATGCGAAGGCCGTTGCTGAGGCTGCGTTGCTATGCCTGCAAGTTGAACGGCTCAAAATGCAAATGCACACACACACACAAGTACAAAGGCCATGCTGGCGACTTGAAACCCAAAAGCTCTACAATTCACGTGCTAAAGGTTTAGGGAATAGGTGTTCAGGCATGTGACCAACCCTAAGCTCCAAAGTCTGAAGTCTGAACCCCTGAAACCCCTACCTTGTCCTCTTCGGAATGATAGACAGCCCTAAGGGTCCAAGGACCCAAGTAATAGGATTTTTGGGGCCTAAATACCATTCGTAGTATTAGGGCACTCAAGCTCTATTATTTGGGTCCTTGGACCTTTAGCATGGGGCCCGACACATATGTCCCGTAATAGGGGGGTTCAACCCGGTTGATTCAACCCTAGACCTTAAACCCCAAACCCCTGAACCCTCAGCCCTAGACCAGGGTTATTTCAGAATAATTTCCCAATTCAAGGCCATTTTGGTACTATTCCCCATAATAAACCAGTCTTTAGGCTGAGGTCGGGTGAGGTCGCTTTAAATTGCCCACCTGGACCCTACACCCCAACCACAAACTGGAAAACGCAAAGGCTCCAATCTTGCTCCTACCCTCCAAAACCTCCCTACCAGTTTGGGTTGAAGAAAGCCTTTCTGCTGGGTAGCCAGCCCTGAACCCTAAACCCTACCCTAGCCTAAATCCTGAAGACCCGAAGCTCCAAACCCTAAACCCTAAACCCGAATCCCTGTGGTTTAGGGTGTAGGGTCTAGGGTTTAGGAAGCCCTTTAGCCTAATCCTAAACCCCTAAACCCTAAACCCATCCTAAACCTAAACCGCTATAGTCTGAACTCCTGAATCCTGAAGGGGGATAGGGGATTATTTAGGGACTATTGAGGCTATTAAGGGGGATACTGGGAGTTTAGACTACAGCTACTGATGACCTAGAGCTTCGGGTTTCGGGGCTTGGGGTTCTATAGGGCCTAAACTCTACGTAAACCCTGAAGGGTTTGGGGTTTGGAGTCGCTGAAGGCTGCAACAGAGCGACCGATGGACCTCCTAGGGCTTAGGGCTTGGGGTTTAGGGTTTAGGATTTAGGGTTTAGGGTTTCTCCAACACCCCCAAACCATGTAACCATCAACCCTGAACAAATACACCCTAAACCCGCTAAGCCCGTAACCCTAGGCTGTGAACCCTAAAACCTCCTTCTAAACCCAATCCCTATATTGTAGCCGTCCGAAAACATGTATATGTATATGCATGTATATATGGTAATTTCCCGAATTGGGAGACCCTAATGTAGACACAAAATTACTATAATCCTTATTGCGGGGACCCCAAAACGCACCCTAAACTTTTAAGAAGCCCTAAACCCTAAACCCTAAACCCCATATATATATATATATCCCTTGTTCCCACAATTCAATGCCTCGAACTCCCCTGCGGCCGGGAAGTGCCCTGTGAGGGCCCAAATCCTGCGTTGCGACAGCTGGGCCTGGGACTTCACGAGATGTCAGGGGGGTTTACAAGGTTTAGGGCTTGGGGTTCAGGGCTTAGAGTTGGGTTTGGGGTTTAGGGGTTGGAGCTTTGGCGTTTGGGACTGCAGAGATTTCTGGGTTTCGGCTTGCCCGTTAAAGCAGACTTAGGGGTCCTCTTAATCTAGGGTTTATAAGGGCTTCCGGTTTGGGGCTTGGGGTTGTCGACCCAGAAAAGGGAGTCTTCAGGTCCGAAAAAACCGTGAATCTGAATGATCTCTGGAACCTGGAAGCTCTTTAGCTTGGTCCTTCCAGGTTACACGCTACCTAGACTAGCCTATATATACCAATTCACCAGGTGTTGTACCTGATGCTTTTGTGCTTTGCTGCCTTTACCCTTTTCAAAGGGATGCGGGTATACAAGGTAGGGTGTTTCTCGGGTCTGGAGGATTCGGGTCTATCTTTTTACTTTTTCGCTTGTAAGGTGTAGGGGTTCGGGGTTTCAAGGAGCCTGTAACCTAATCCGAAGCCCTTAACCACAAACCCTCAACCCTAAACGGGATTGTAGCTGCTCCGAACCCTGGGAACCTGCAAGTGCAACTTCAAACACGTCTTCGAGGGACAAGCTTACGAGGTTCTGTCTACAGCGTGGGCCCTGGTTTAGGCTTTACCTGGACCCCCAAAGGTATGTAAAATAATGGCCTTTATGGCTGTTATTATGGGTTTAGGGCTATTATTTTACATACTTTTGGGGTTGAGGTAGGGTTTACAGTTGGATAGCGGTACTTGGAAGTAATCCCATAGCAAACACTCATGAGCCCCATGGATCCGATGGGCCTAAACCCTACAGCCTCAACCTCTACCTGCACATGGTGCGCTCAACCAAAGGGTATAGTTCTTCCAAAACCTGTCCCCAAAATGGCCATAATGTAGGTTCCCTGTTTTGTTAGGATCCCCTTTTCAAGGGAGTGTATCCCAACATTCCCTTCTTTACAAGGACCTTTAGAACAACCCCCCAAATGACAATTTTGTGTCTCAGGGCGGCGCTTGCAGCATGGCGCGTCCAGTGGGGTGCCTAAGCGGCCAGAGTTTAGGGCTTAGGGCCTTAGACCCTAAACCCTAAACCCCTAAACCCCAGAACCCTAAACCCTACACCTTTTAGGGCTTACCTAAACCCCAAGAGTATGTAAAATAATAGCCCTAAACCCGTAATAACAGCCATAAAGGCCATTATGTTACATACTTGTGGGGTCCAGGTAAGGTTCAGGATTTGAGGTTCAAAGTTTAGGGCTCAGGCTTTGGGGTGCTGGGTTCGGCCTCACAGTGTTTTGGGTATCAAGGTTGGGCGTTTATACTTGCAGGTGCTTAGGGGGGAGCGGGGGGTGGAGTCCTATACCCTAAAGCATCCTAAGTATCTATAGATGGTACACTGTAAGGTTGCTAAATTGGGACTTGATGATGATATGATGATAATCAATGATAACATGCCCTAGAAAATCTTTCGCTGTAATGAACCTATGCTCCCTTTTCCAACAGAGTTCGGGGAGTTGGAACCCTCTGTAGGGGTTCACATTTCTTTCCGAGTTTACGGCTCAGGGTCGTCGTCTTCTTCTATTGTTATTGTTGCTGCTAGCACCACCGATGCTGCCGCCTCCGCCGCTGCTGCTGCTACGACGACTACTACTAGTACTACTGTACTACCAGTAGGTGTCACGTCTCATCCAAACATTGGAACAACAGGCACGTTTTTACAATACTCGGAGAGTCCGCCCCGAAAATGAAACGCAAGAACCTGACCAGCTACTTGTATACTATAGGAATTGTTCGTGGTGGGGCGAAGGTACATAATCGATCGTGGCTTTTACATCTTAAAGACTACGCACAAGTACCACAGGAGCCTGACAGAAACCCTCTGACAACCCCCAACCCTGAACCCTAAACCCTAAACCCCAAATCCTAAACTCTAAACCCCAAACCCTATAAACCCTAAAACCCTAAACCCTAAACCGACACACTCTCTCAGATGTGACAACACCCTGAGCCGCCAAGTGAGCTGAGAAAAGCAACGCGAAGAAGTCACAAACCCCAACCCTCAATAGCGTTTAGGCTTTATGGCTTAGGGTTGCTGTTAAAGAGCTGAAACTAAGTCACTACAATCTATAATAAGGAAACCCTACTAATTACCATGTACACGTATCTAATTATAGTAGAAACTATAATAGGGAAACCCTATAATTTACTATGTACCCACATGAGCCATTGTCTAAACCCCTAGTATCCCCCTTAATAATCCCTTTAGTAATTTAGTAGCATGATTATAACTGTCCTCTGTATAATCCCCTGAATACTCACCCACATTACGGACCTTAGACTATAGCTCATGTTCTAATAACAGCTTAATTTAACTTCCCAAGTCAACCCTAGCCCGAACATCTGAAACAGCGGGGGGAAGCTACCCGCGGAACTCATAAGCCAAAAGCAGCTTGTGCCAGTTCGAAAGGGCCAGGGTTTAGGCTTCGGGTCCCCTAAGCCCTAAACCTTAAAGCCCTAACCCCTAAACAGTAAAACCCTAAACCCATAAACCCTAAGCCCCCTAAACCCCAAACCCTAAACCCCTAAACCCCCTAAACCCTAAATCCTAAACCTTAAACCCCAAATCCTAAACCCCAAACCCTAAGCCCTAAAACCCTATTCTTTGGGCCCTTGACCCCAAGAAGTAGAAAGGAAACCCATGAGAGTAGCGTTTTTGTTGGTTAAACCCAATTAGATTATACTCCTCCTTATATGAAATACTATACCCCAAAAGGAGGATATAATCTTACTCTATATTGGGTACCATAGTGCCATAGTGTCCCCAAGTAAAATACTACTCATGAGAAGTGTAAAGACGCCAGCAAGCCCTGGCGTCTAGCGGTAGGTGAGTTTGCCGCAACGTCCCCTTCGCACCAAGAAAATGTCCAGGTTTAGGGTTAATTAAGGGTTTAGGGGGTTTAGGGTTTAGTGTTTATGGGGTTGGGGGTTTAGGGTTTATGGGGTTGAGGGTTTAGGGTTTATGTTTCTTTTAGTTTAAGGCTTAAGGTTTAGGGTTTAGGGTCGCTACCGCGCGGTCGCAATACTAAGTGCTAAACCACTGCCAGCCCTGCAAACAAGCCATCTCAACCACAACCGTCCTGCAACGATGTTATCGCCGGCAGAACAACCTTATAAGTAACCAGCGCATAGACTACCAAAGCCTTAGATCCTCTAAAAATCTAGAGTCTATACATCTCCAAACTACCTAGTATTCCTGGATCATCCCCTCCTATCAAGGAATATAAATATCAAAAACGCCGCCAACACTAATCATTTTGGTAGTTTCCCTAAACAAGGGGACCCCAATATAGACCCCCAATACACACTATAGCCCATATTATAGGGAACCCCAGAAAGGTACCCCTAATTTTGGGAAACCCCATATTGTCCGACTCATGCCACGGCTAGACTGGGACCATCTCATGTTTGGGTTTAGGCTTTTAGGGTTAAGGAGGGGAGTGAATGGTGTGATCATGAAGCAGGAGAAGAGATGGCCACAACTGCTGAAGCCTGTGTACTTGTCGGTTGAAATTCCCCGATGCTCCGTTTAGAACTATAACATAATCATAATGCACTCCCTCGAAGATATCATTAAACTAGAGTATTTCTGCCTCTACATTGCGCTCCGAACCTCAATCCAACAACTAAAGCCTAAGTCTAATCTAGCCCTGGCTACACCCCAACTGAACCCTAACTGAACCCTAGCTAAATCCTAGCTAAACCCTAAATAAAGCCTACCTAAACCCCAACTAAACCCTAGCTAAATCCTAGCTAAACCCTAAACCCTGAGTTCAGGCCCCGGCAAGGCTGCAAAGGTCGTAGCAGCTCGCTGTCCCAAAAGGTGGACGCGTGCAGCTCGATGTACCTAATTGGGCTTACGTTTTGTAGGCCTTAGTCTCGTGTATTTCAAAAATGGGGAATGTCTACTTTAAGAAGTCACTTGGCAACAGAGACAGGATCCCTCAACCCTAAACCCTAAACCCTAAAACCCTAAACCCTAAACCCCTAAACCCTAAACCCCATAAATTGAATACAAGATTGCTACGCTCACTGGCACCTAGGCTGAGGGCTCTGGGCCTATTCCTATGGCCTACTGTTCATGGGCAAAATCCTGCACAACCCCGCCGGGTTTAGGGTTTAGGGTCTAGGGATTGGGTTTAGGGATTAGGGTTTAGGGTTCAGGGTGTAGGGTTCCAGCTTGCTGTAGTAACTATAGCAATTTAGTGGCACGACTCTGCTGCCATTGCTTTTTGGGGCAGTGATTCTTGGCGCTCAGTCACAGCGCGCTAGACGTCATCTGCGCAAGAGGGGGCATGCAAGAAATTGTCCATCCACCAAATTTGCTATCGTCTAAGCTTCTAGCATCCCCCATATGAATCCCAGTAACACTTCCCTATATAGTCGTTGTATAACCCCCTTTATGGACTTTAGACTATAGCTCATATGGGTCCAAGCAGAGGCTGCATTACTTGGAAACTCATGGGACTTGGTAACCACTTACAACTCTAAACCCTAAACCCGTCTTAGAATTGGGGCACTTCCTATAAGGACATCATGTGGGAACGCACTGCCTGCAACTGCAGCTCTCACACGGGATAGGCAAAGTAGGGAAGGCCTTGACTTAGGAGTTAGGGTTTAGGATTTAGGGTTTAGGGTTAAAGTTTGGGGTGACCAACATGTCAAGAATTAATGATGTAGGGCTTAGGCCTAGCAGTAGGTATGACTGACAAGATAAGTCAAGGTAGATATAGGAGTTTCCCCAGACCGCGTTAGCCTGGGGGCTCATAAGCAGCTCGTACAAGGGTAATGGGCCTCCTTTCGGGGTACCCACCCAGTAACTACGCACCTGGAGCTTTGGTTGAGAGATGCTTTGAATGAGACGAAGCCTTCAGGCCTAACCTGTAATGGTGGTCCTTTGGCAGGGCGTTTCTGCTAGTGCATCGCATACTCCTGAGCTTATGTTGACGGTTAGAGAGTAGCGGCTTCGTGCTTGGAATTTTGTGTTTAATGGTCAAGGGGTACTGTTGATAGCAGAAGCCCTGCACGACTTTACTGTAGTATACTAAGATGCCATCATAATGTCCATGGTAGAAATTACTTGGAGTCATTCTGATTTTGCTCTATCAGCCCCAAAAAACCTAAATCCTGTATATCTGTATATCCCTAGATCTCCCCACAAATCCCAAGACAACCTCCCTATCCCCTTCAAGGTGCTTACTTGGAGGGTTAGAGGAACTTAGTAAGTAGACCTATAACACCTTACTGAGTTCCCATGACCCTAAACCTTAACCCTTATAACTATGTTCTAGAAACTATCCAACTGTTAATGAGTGGGGGCAGTACCTAAAACATACCTTCATTCCGTGAGCGAGGGTTCTTGCGCGATCAAGACCCTTATTCTCCTATACTTCTAATCTGCCCATATAAAGGGCCTCAGAACGCTTGTAATTGCATTCTCAGTAAAGATACAAGTAGGTTATATGCACGCCTAAACCTTCCAAATGTCTCCACAGATGATAAACCTTGGAACCCCAAAGCTCCCAACCCCAGATCCATATCCCTAAACCGTAAACCCATGCCCTGAATCCTACACACCCAAAACCATACAACTTAAACGCTCAAACTTAAGCTCTGAACCCTAAACCCTGAATCCTAATCCCTAGACAAAAACCATCAGAAAGTTTGTGAAGCCCAGTGCTGTTGAGGCCCAATAAGTTTGGCTGAGGCCTGCACCCTTCACCCTAAATCAATGACTCTAGTGGGGACCCCAGACAGTTAGGAATATCATGGGAAGATACTGTAATCTATCTACCAGGGCCCTTATGTTCCTACTCTTTTCCTACCACAGTTTCTTGGGTTCCCTGCTTCATGTCCTTTTTCATAAAGCGTGGACAATAGCCACCGGCAAATTTGGGTAAAGTCCCGACCTCCTCTGCATCCACGCGCTGGGCTGCGAGAGTTTCGTAGGAATCCTTCATGGATCAAACGGATATTTTCTGTGAAAACCTGTCTCTTGCCTCTGTTGTTGAATTAAGGGTTGAGGGTGTGTAGGAGTTGGGATTTAGGAATTGGGTTTTGCGGTCTCGGCCTCAGGGTAGATAAGGGGTTTAGCGCTTACAGTTTGAGATTTAGATTTTAGGAATTTCGGGTTAAAGGGTTTAGGGTTGACTGGGCAGTCTCAGCGAAGCTATCACCTAACTATCAGGCTCCCTTTAGCCTTAAACCCTATACACTCTAACCTCTAAACTCCCGAAACCCGAAACCCTCAACCCTCTAAGCCTCGTTATAACTGCATCATAGGTTCCGGGGAAATCCTAAACCCTCAACCCAAAATTGTAGGGGGGAGCCTGGTGTTGTGTTGGACCTCCTTGGCATCCTCGCATAATGCCTAGGCCCACCTGGGCCCCCTATGTTCTGCAAAAAGGATTGGGGTTGATTAGGGCTTGGAAATTAGAAGGACCTGAAAAGTAGGCGACATAATAGCCCAAAACCCCCACAAATGGTCCAACAAGTCATTATTCTATGGTCCGCCCCGGAGTCCGCCCCCCTAACGTACATACAAAATGGGGTATCTGGCATGTGGGGGATATTGGGCCTTTCCATATTCTAGCTGACGGCGGACTATACCTACTCTGGGAGTCCAGGTACGGGTTTAGAGTGCGCGGCGTACTGAAAGGATACTGAATATCTACATGGGACTAGTGGCCTATACCATACTAGTACTTCCTAGTATAGAAGCCCTACATTCTACCAGATAGAGACTGAAGGCCCTAAGCCATACATAGCCTTTGTGCAATCCCTATGTTACCCCTATATAACCCCTATGTTCACCCTAAAGAACCTATATGCTATATAGATACCGGATTAGGGTGTACTGTAAGTGTTTGGGGATTTAGGCGAAGCCTCCCCCCAAACAAACACCAAAGCTCATATGAGCCATAGTCTAAACTCCTAGTATCCCCCTTAATAGCTGGTATAGTAGTCCCATATATAATCCCCTATATAACTCCCTTTAAGGAGTTTAGATTATGGTACATATAACCTCATTTATAAAGTACAGCCGTCCTTGTTGCTTTTGGGGGGATTCCATTTGAGTGTAGGATTCAGTGGGCCTTCTGTGCCTGGGGTTTACTGTAAGGTCTAAGGTTAAGGGCCGTTCTACATGTTGTACCCCTTCGGATACTACGGCATTAGTTTGGGGGAGTGTAGGGTTTCGTTTAGGCACGGGTTCTTAAGGGAGACCCTAAGGGTCCAAGTACCTAATAATCATATACTTCCCCAAACCTGTACTATAATTACTATTACCCAAAACCCAGGTACCTGATTATTGGGTACTTGGACCCTTAGGGAGAATGGAGAGGTGGTTCCCTATCATCCTAAACCCTAAACCCTAAGCCCAAACCCTAAACCCTATTTCCTACTACCATCCCTACACTCATTCCCCTAAACTCTAAACCCTAAACCCCCAAGCAAATATAAACTTACCATGACTTAGGGTACCCCAATTTCCTTACTTTCAAATTCTAAAAGTTCAAAACCAAAATGACCCCCCCAAACCCTAAGTAATGGTAAGAAATGTACAGATTGGGGCTGATTAAATGCTCTGGGCTCCTCCAATGGCTCGCATGCAGCACCACTTGCATCAACACTGCTGAAGCTTCTAAGAGGTTTGGGAATGGGAAGCTGCACCGCCGGTTTGTCACAACGCCAACAACGATGCTCAGAGCCAAACTGTACACACACAAGCCTGTGCAAGAAGATGCGCCGGCCATCCTTAGGGCTTCGAATTTCCGACTGAAGGCCGAGAGCCCGCAGATACACTTCAGAATAGGGGAAGGCAGGGGTTGTATAGGGGTAACATATAGGTAACATAGGGCTTATATGGGGGTCCAGGGTTTAGGGTTTAGGCATCATCATAGGAACCCACTGTGTTGAGATCCTGCAATGGCTCACACAAGGACTTACGCGAATAACAGCGACTGCTGGCGGTTGCCACTGCCTGACTATACTGAATAACGAATCGAAGCCCGGACTCCTAGACATTAGAAGTCCTTCTAGGAGTCGCAAAATGGGGAAGAAGACATTGTTGGGCATGTACGGGGAACCTTTCTTCTGGAAACTCCTAGATATGGGTTTTCATGTCAGCTTGGGAGAAAGTACTTGCAGGTGCATGGCAGATATAAGCCTGATGTGGTAATCGAGTGAGCAACTGTTACCCAGTTGTGAAAGTGTGGGTATAGCCTCTGCCTCTGATAGCCATATCAAGGGGGTTCGTGTCTCCAAGTCCTAAACCCAAAACTTGAAATATCTGTATATCCCGTTCAAGGGGACCTGAGATCCAAGTGTCTCCAACCTTCAACAAAAGCCCCGGGCCTCTGAGACACCATCGAGTTTGCGTGGGAAATCGGCGAAAGCCTGCATTATGCAATGAATGCTGCGGTGGGTGGTGGTTCAGGACTCAAGGCTTAGGGCTTACCTAAACCCCCAACAGTATATGTCCTAAACCTCTAAAACTAACCCAAAAGGCAATTATTTTACATACTTTGGGGTCCAGGTAGGGCTTATAGGCGCTGGGCTGCAGGGTTGGATGGAGGACTTCTTGCACCAGACTCCTGCATTCCAATCTCTAGGTATGCCACCAGCAAGATGTGTACGCTGTCTGTCTAAACAAGTTCTTACTTCGTCGTAAAATGTGATCTAAACCTACCTGAACCCAAAAAGTAGGCAAAATAACAACCCCAAGCCACTAAAACTAGCCCAAAAGTCAATTATTCTACATACTTTTGGGGTCCAGGTAGAAGTGATTTCAACTTGGGCCTGTGATCATGAGCCGTCGAAGGTTCAAGCTTAGTCTGTCTACCTTAACCCCAAAAGTATGTAAAATAATAGCCCTAAACCTAAAATAACAGCCATAAAGGCCATTATTTTACATACTTTTGGGGTTCAGGTATGTCTTCTCGAAACAAGAGAAACAGACTGTTCCCTTCGGATTTGTGGATCTCAAGATGGAATGACACGAAGCCCCATATCTACTTGAATGAAATCTTCAGCCCCCCCAAAAGACCTGAAAGCTCTAGCCCATAAGCCCGAACTTCAACCCAAAGATATCTTATGGCCTAAAAGTGTTGTAAACCCCTGGTTGAGTTATACGGGTGGAAATGCGTAGTGTTTATGGAAGTAATCCCCCCCAGAAAATCATCTTGAACAGCAATCACTTAAAGGGCCATGGTAACCCAGTAGGGAAGGCGTGGGCTTTGGAGGCTAAGGTTCAGGATCTCGCTTAGGGTTTAGGGTTTAGGGGGTCCGAGGACTTTGTGTGGTTTACAGTTTAGGGTTTACGAGGGATCAAGTTCACTAGAATAGGATTTCGGGGCATACTGCAACATCGATCCCCTCATAAACAACATAAACCCAAAACTTACGGGAGCCGAGAAGTACTTCCTAAATCCTGACATGCAGCAAATGGAATTAAAGGTTGGGCTGCGAAATCAACTAGGATTGCAATGGAAGTGAAGAGGTCCCCAATCTCTCAACCCTTAGCCCAAATCCCTCAAACCTAAACCCTACACCCTAAGCCCAAATCACTAAAACCTAAAGGCCCTCTAAACTAGAGCCTGAATGGAATCACAGGATGACCCTTCACTGGCGCCTCGGAACTCTCTGTTCTGAAGCGCCATCGAGTCTGGAGCAAGGGTTCACGGTTTCGGAGTTCGAGGGTTTAGGGTTTCTGGTGGTTCATGTTCTGGGGCTTCGGGTTGATGGGGGTCGAGCGTTCAGGGCTGAGGGTTCATGGCGGTTGAAAGGATCCTGAGTAGCTATACGGTTCAATGTAGGGTTTATACTATATGAATTGATAAAATGGTTCAGGTCAGTATTCTTTTTAATATAGGTACTTGGTATCCTTTGGGTACTTGGGGATCACGAAGATACTGCTGTTGAGGATTACAAAGGCATTAACCCCTAAACCTTAAACCCTACACTGCATTACACCCTACCTGATCCAGGACCTACCCGGAAGCTAGGCTCGGTCACCATCTCAGCAGAGTCCCTCCCCAAACGGGTGTTTCCCAAAACTAGGGGTACCTTGCAGCGGGTTTATAGGGAATATATAAGGTTAAATAGGAAGATATGATATAGGGTTTAGGGTTGAAGGACGAAGGTTTAAGGTTTCCCAAAATTAGAGGTACTTTTTTGGGGGTCTCTATAATACGGATTATAATATTGGGGTCTATGTATTGGGGTCCACCAAGTTAAGGAAAATACCAACTTGGAAATCTCCACAACAGCCCTCTAGAGAGCTGCACACGCAACAGGTCTAAACCCTACCTGGGCCCCAAAAGTATATAAAATAATGGCCTTTATAGCTATTATTGGGGCTTTAGGGCTATTATTGTACATACTTTTGGGGTGTAGGTAAACTCTGAACCGTGTGGCTTCTGAACACGAGGAGTCAACAATCCTGAATCCACTCAAGCCTGAGCCCTGAACCCAGCCAACAGCTACAGACTCAAAATAGCCCAAAAGCCTTTTATAGTATGGTCTTTGGGCCCAAAAGCCTTATATTATGAGTCCTTAGAGCCTTAGGGCTACAGACTCAAAGGCGCCTCGTAGCTCTCCGTAAAATGGCGAACCGGCTCCTGCCAGGTTTTTACTTCACGAAACTGGATTCTTGTTGAAACACAATTTAAAAAGATCTGTTTTATTGATATTGGGCCCAGGTATTCATAAAAATGTAAAATTTTGTTCTACAAGAGCCCAGGAAACAGTGCTTCGGATTTAGGGTGGGCAGATCAGGGGCTTGCACTTTAGAGTTATCTTTTCAAGGTTAGGGGTGACCTTCTATGCCTCAAGGCATCCAAACTCAGTAACAAAAAACTCCAAAACGTCACCCCTAAACTTTCCCGAAGGCTCCTGGCAGCATTTGGGGCTCTCTGGGGGAAGGTCTGCGCTGTTGGGGGGACCAAGTTAGGATTCCATGATGAATCCAAGAGTCTTTTGGCACGCGCTGAATTCTACATCCTCTAGGTGCATTCTTGGTTTCCCTTAAGGGTCCAAGTACCCGCATGCAGCAAGTACTTGGGCCCAAGCCCCTTCATGATGCTTATTTAGGGATCCCTAAGGGTCCAAGTACCCAATAATCATATACTTACCCAAAACCTATACGAAAATCACGACTACCCAACACCCAAGTACCTAATTGTTGGGTACATGGACCCTTAGGGGATGATTAAGTACAGCTCAACTCTGCCTCATCCAGGCGGAACCTATGAAGGTAGTGCCGGGGAGGCAGTAGGGCAACTGATGGTACACACTCACCCAGAAACCCTAATCCCAAACCCAAAAACCATACACAATAACACCTTAAAGCCTAAAACCTACACCCCGCATATGCGTGCACAGCAGTTCAGGCCTGGGGCCTCCGGCTACCCACACGGAGGGGCTTTTACTTATGACGTCTTATAAGTACTAGTTTATAGGGTTTAGAGCTTCGGTTACTTGGGGGGAATAAGAAATGTTAAAAGTCCGATAAATTCTAGCTATGGTACTTACTAGGATGACTACAGAAATAAAGGGGCCCCTGCACACCATGGGCTACTGTCCACTTCTTTGGCGGATTACTGTTCAGGCGGATTTTTGAACCCCAACCTCCCACAATCGTAATGGTCGGATCATACACCCCGCCTTAGTCTCCTGCCTGTCAATAAAGCGCAAACAGAAACGCTCTAATTACTACAGCCCGGGATCTTACTGTATAAGAGCCCCAAACCCTGAACCTTAAACGCAAAATCCTGCAGTCTGCTTACACCGAAGCCCTAAGTCTCAGGTCCTAATCCTTCAGCCAAAAAGCCTCCGAATCTCGGGATTTAAAGCCCTATGTATCCCTAATATCCTCTATATACCCCTTCTAAGGCCACGATATATAGTCCCCCTTAAGTAGATAGAATATGTAGCATATGGGGATCTTATTATAACATACCCAAAGCCATATTCTATCTACTTAAGGATGACTATAGCCCTAGGCAACCCCAGTGTGTACAAGTTTGGGTCCGTCGGCATGCGCGTCGGTGTTTCGGGTCGAGAGACAGACTCCTCCACAATCTCAAGTCTGAGGGGTTCTGGGAGATAAACTCTACCTGGACCCCCAACAGTATGTAAAATCATTGCCTTTATGGCTGTTATAATGGGTTTAGAGCTATTTTATCTTTTACATACGTTTGGGGTTTAGGCATCTTTAAACCTTGAATCCTAAATTCCACACCCAAACCTTTGAAGCCCTAAATCTCACACCCACACCCCCAACCCTGAAACCCACACACAGAAACCCTTTGACCCTAATCACTAAGCCCAAAGCTCTGAACCCTAGAAACACATGGGGTGTAAGGGTCAAGATTCTCGGTTCGGGCTGATGGGGTGTAGGATCTCGCTGGTGCACAACGTAGGATTCACGGTTCATTCTTTATTTCGGAGCGCTCGGGCGTGTGCTTAGGATCTAGTGCTTGCGACTGCGGAGTTTGGATCTACAAATGCAAGCCGCGGGACTCGTTGTTTGGGGCTTGAGGTTTAAACGTGTTGGCCTATGGAGGGTTGCCGGATGTGAACACCAGATCCAATCATGGCCAAGCAATTGCACAGCTTGGGGTTTAGGGACGTAGGGTTCACGGTGTAGGCGTACAGACATTCCCCTAGCCTAAACCCGAACCGAAAGAAAGGCCATTATTTTACATACTGTTGGGGTCCAGGTAGGTGTAGGATTTAGCTGGCTTAACATCTCTTTGCAGAGGGCTTCTATGTGAGTTGATCACCATCGTGGGTCTCTGCAAGAAGGACTCTATCGGGGCTGAGGCTTCAGGGCCTAGACTATACATGCACGGACCGAAGCAGAACATATGCAAACATATAGACAGGGGATACTCCCTTTGAATCGAAGCCCCTTATAACCTCATAATGGGTTGTTGTTGTTGTTGTTGTGGTTGTTGTTGTTGCTGCTCTAAACCCTTATAAGCCCTTGTCCAATCCTAAACCCTCATGAATCCCGAGGCCTATTAACCCAAAACCCTAAGCCCTTATCAATCCTAAACCCTTATAAACCCTAAACCCAAAGCCCCTAAACCCCGAAACCCTCAAAACTACAGAGTTTCTCAGATTCTGCCTGGTCAGGATAATTATGTAGGAGACCGTTTGGGGTTTAGGGTTCCGGGTTTAGGGTTGAGCGTTTGAGGTGTAGGGTATTTAGGGTGTAGAGTTTGGGGTGCAGGGTTCAGGGCTTAGGGTTTTCAAGCATAACTGGGTTTGGGGTATACCAGGTCTATTGTACTACAGTTGAAGAAGCATTGCTGGGGAATATTCCTGGTGAATTTTCCAGGCTTCTGCCGGGAGTTGGCAGTATGGGCCCTGGATCTATGAGCCTTCTTCGTAACCCGCCTCCCTAAACACTCAACCTAGGATTTAAGGATTAGACTGTAGGGCTTGCGGTTCAATGTTCAAGGTTTGGGGTCTAGCGCGGGTCAAAAACCAAGCGCGAAAACGTGAAGTTATCAAGCAACCATTTCTTTTCAGATTCGGGACGTTGACTAGGAAGTTGTCGTTCTGGGACCCAAAACCTAAACCCTCAAACCTCAAACCCTAAAATCCTAAACCCTAAGACTCTGGAAGCCTCAACCTACCGAAGCCCATCTGCCAATTGCCCGATATCATGCCAAGATCCTCATATACCCCATATTCCATCTCAAGGCGGACTATATCCTAAACCTTTTGCAAAAATCCCGAACCCTAACCTCTAGACTAGCTACTCAAGGGGGAACAGACCCCGAACCCTAAACTATCTACTCAAGAGGGACTAAGCCCTAAACCTCCTGAACACTAACCTGAACCCTAAACCCTAAACTATCTACTCGAGGGAGACTATCCTAAACCCCAAAAGTATGTAAAATAAAAGCCCTAAACCACCAATAATAGCCATAAAGGCCATTATTTTACATACTTTTGGGGTCCAGGTAAACCCTAAACTACCTACTGTAGGGAGACTATATACCTCTTAACATGCGCCTCGCCTCTCCGCTGGCGACCGATAGCCATCCGAGCCATACCTTCCAAAACAGCCATGGTTACGAGCCATCCGTTTAGGGTTTAGGGGTTTAGGGTTTAGGGTGTAGGGTGTAGGGTTTAGGGCATTTCTTTGGGGGGTTTAGGGGAAAGGGATTTAGGGTTTTAAGGGCATGAAGGGCCTCCCTTTAAAGGGGCCACAACGGATTCTATGACTTGATATGGAGATATACAATTAGGGTCGAAGGTTTAGGACTTATAAGCCCTAAACCTTCACGGTTTAGGGCTAACCCAACTGAACTGCATCAGGATATTCTCGGCCAGAAATGAGATCTCATACTTAAGACCCGCCGACTCGGAATGAAAATAGACCAGGGGCTAAGTGTGAAACCTTGCTACCCTAAACCCTAAACCCTAAACCCTGTTCACCCCAAACACTAACCTCTCAATCGTATATACACTCACCCAAGACGATATAAGACCCTGGTTCATATGCACCCCAAAAAGAGTATGACCAGGTATAACTAGAGCTATGGTGATTCAAACCCAAAATGCAACTTCCCGCGAATCTGCAAGGTCCATACGAAGACCCTGCTTCATGTGTACACAAAAAGGTTATGACCAGGTATAACTAGAGCCGTGGTGATTCTAACCGCACATGCAACTCCCCGCAAACCTGCAAGGTCCATGCGATAATCCCAACCCTAATTAAACCCTAAACCTAACCCCTACCCATGATTAATAAACTCCCTCCCCTAAATAGGGATTATAATAGGGATCCTAATATTAAGGCCCTTAAAGGGAGGGGGTTTATTCATCATGGGTCTACATTCCCAACCCAGAACCAACCCTAAAACTGCCTGCTGGAGCTGAAAGAGTAGGTGCGATGTGTTGCCCAGCTCATCGAAGCCTCGACCATCTAAGCACACGAGGCAGGACTCAAATTCACTTCTGGAGTTTGTCAGGTGGGGCATTATACCAGCTAGGGTTTACCTAAACCCAAAAAGTATGTAAAATAATAGCCCTAAACCCCCAATAATAGCCATAAAGGCCATTATTTCACATACTTTTGGGGTTTAGGTAGGGTTTAAGGTTTAGGGGCTCTTTAATTATATCTGAGGAGAGTGGAAAGAACAAAAAACTGTAAGTTTGCACTCTTCAGGTTGGTGACCTTAGATTGTGGGTCCCAAATACCCGTAGGTTTACAGACTTTAAGTGTGTACCTTCTATGTTTGCGACCTTTGTTTTTTGGCCTAATCCAAGGCCATTTCCCATGGCATAGGGGTCCAAAACACGGGGTAACAACCCTAAGGGTACAAAGCACAACTCCCTGGTGGACGTACTTATACTGCGTTATGCATGTAACGTGTTTTCAAAACGTGTGCGATCATGAGATACAGCAGTTTGCCTCAAATGGCACCCGCTCTGCACTTATGCATAGACCATACTTATTGAGAAAATAGAATGCAGCCTACCCCAGAACATTCAAAGGTACAAAGTGCGGGCCGCTAGAATGGACTTTAAGCCGTGAGGTTTTCATATATCCATCACACAACTCATCTGTACCCTCAAGGGCCTCTAGGATCGCCCCCAAAAAGCAACAACAAAGAGCCCATGCTATGTGCCCACGCTTCTACCCCAAGAACATGGAGAATAACAGGTTTGCTACGTGGCTTAGCCCTAACCCCTAAACCCTAAACCCCTAAACCCTAAACCCCTAAACCCTAAACCCTAAACCCCTAAACCCTTAACCCGGTTTAGGGTTTCTTGGTCCGCACAAGCAGCGGCATGGCTTTCAACAAGGGATTCTTGCTGCAGGAAATCTTGGAAAAGAAAATGGAAACTATAGTATAATAGTGGGTTATATAGGGGTTATAGAAACTATAGTATAATAATGGGTTATATAGGGGTTATATAAGGATAATGGAAAAAAGAACATGGAAACTACTATTTAGGGTTTAGGGTTTTAGGACTCCCAAAGCACTGTAATTCCTGGGCAAAGGGCCTATGAGGTCGTGCAAAAGTTCCTCAATCCAGGAATGTTTGCCAACATTTTATGTCCAAGGACCCAAATAATAGGGTTTTAGGGCCCAAATACTATAATATTACTGGTATTTGAGCCCTAAAACCATATTACTTAGGTCCTTGGACCCTTAGGGTCTACTTAAGGGGGACTATAGACCCTTAACCCTAAACCCTATACCCTAAATTTTCTATGTACAAAAGGGGGACTATATATAGGGGCCAAGATGAAGCCTGGCTGTGGCAAGGATGCACAGATCCAGAATAATTGGGTGTTAAGGATTTAGGGTTTAGGATTTAGGGTTTAGGGTGCCAGATTTGAGGGCTTAGGGTTTTAGGTGTTTGGAACAGAGTTAAGGGGTTTCCCTAAGGGTCCAAGTACCCAATAATTAGGTACGCAGGTATTGGGTAATAGCCATTATAATACAGTTTCTGGGTAAGTCTATGATTATCGGGTACTTGGACCCTTAGGGTTTGGGGGGTTAGCAGATGTTGGGACACAGTGGACAGTAAAACCTATGACCCTGTACCCCAGCTATGACTCCACGACCCTCAGCCCCAATTCCCAACGAATCAAGTAGAAGTCCTAAACCCTAAATCCTTCAAACCGCAAACGCTTTAAACCCTAAACCCAAATGCCTTTTAAACCCCAAATCCTTCAAACCCTAAACCCTTCAAACCCTAAACCCTTTAAACGCTTTACCCTAAACCGGCCCTAAGCCCTACCTAAACCCCAAAAGTATGCAACATAATAGCCCTAAACCCCAATAATAGCAATAAAGGCCATTATTTTACATACTTTTGGGGTCCAGGTAAACCCTAAATCATGAGAACAACCCACAGGCTGCCTTCCTCACCGCTCTGAGATCCTGCTGTGCCGCTTTCCGCTTCCTGGCATCGAGTTTACGCATGGGGAGGACGGGTAGGAGGGAATAAGGGAATATCTATACATATATATATATATGTATAGATATGATGTAAACATATATGTATATATACAGATGTAAACATATATATATATATATACTTATAGTGTTTAGGGTTTAGGGTTAGTAGGGTCATACCGGAATATTTCATATCGGGATGATCCAGGAATTCTCTTCTGTTATTCCCTACTGATCACAGGGGAAGTTAGGAACTCGACTCTCAAGGGATGTTTGAATAGGAGCGTTTAAGGTTACACTAACCCTGAACCCTAAGCCCTAAACCCCAAACCCTAAAGCTCAAGACCCAAAAACCCTAAGCCCTAAACCCCAAATCCTACAGCCTAAACCCCAAACCCAAAACTCTAAGCCCCCCTACCCTTCCCGTACAAATATGTAGAATAACAATGGTCTTGTGGGGTTCTGGGCTTCAGCTCCAGGTTTCAGTTCAGGGTTCAGGGCTAAGGTTTGGGGGCTTAGGGTTTAGGGCGAGCCGCTACAAGGCGGGTACTCCCAAGTAAGGCTCATCATAGGAGCCTTTGGGGAAATTAGGAGGTATATCAGGGCTGTGTGGGACCTTTGTTTACCCTAAACTCCAAACTCTAAACCAAACCCTAAGCCCCCAAACCCTAAACCCTATAGGGTTGGATCCTTCACATTGAAAAAAAAGAATGTAACCTAGGCCAAAACCTCTAAACCCTCAATCCTAAACCCAAAACCCTTGAAACTGAGGCTGGGACATACACATCTAAAAACCTACATCCTAACCCCCAAATCCTTGAAAGTGGGGCTTAGAAGCCGCTGTTAGATTGAAGCCATTGAGACGGACTTTAGTACCCTAAACCCTAAACCCTAAACCCTAAACCGTGTGGGGTTTATACCGGGTTTCTGAAATTAGCAAGGCTAGGGATTAAGGGCTTAGGGTCAAGGACAGAAACCCTGAACCCTAAACCTTAACCACTAAACCCTACCTAAACCCCCAAAAGTATGTAAAATGACAGCCCTAAACCCCCCCAAATAACAGCCATAAAGGCCATTATTTTACATACTTTTGGGGTCCAGGTATAGGTTTTGGGGTTGGGAATTTCTCACAGCAGGGGGTTTCGGGTTTGAGGGTTTGAGTTTCTCAGTAGAGGCGGGCTCTCGGACCACAAAGTATACATACCCTAAGGGTCCATGTGCCCAATAGTTAGGTCCCCTTAAAGAGGATATATAGGGTTTAGGGTTTAGGGTTAAGGGTCCATGCACCCAATAGTTAGGTACTTGGGTTTTGGGTAATAGTGATTTTAGTACAGGTTTTGGGTAAGTATATGATTATTAGGTACTTGGACCCTTAGGGATAGAGATCCTGAGGGGATTATGGAGAATTTCGGGTTTGGAGTTTAAATCCTCGACAGAAATTTGAAAGGAGCTGTTTTACGCTAAGCCCTGACCCCCGTACTCATATATAGGTTGCAGGGAGGGAGCACTGAGCCATCAGTTGGCGTATAAGTGGGTTATGAGGAGCATAAGTATGGGTACAAGTCCAAAGTCTATTCATCCAAATCCGTAGAAACCTTCAGTAACAACCCGGCACAGCGAAAGCAGAATTGAAACCCTGGGGCTCTATACCCTAAACCCGTAAAATTTGAATCCGAAGCCCCGAAGCACCCAAACCGACATTACAGGTCGAAATTGAAGGTACATCCCAAACTCTACACCCTAAGCCCCGAAACCGTAATACGGAAACTCCCAAACCCAAACCCAAACCCTAATCCCTGAACGCTAGACCCTAAAACACTAGGCCGAGACCTAAACACTAATCCCGAAACCCCAATCCCTAAATCCTAAACCCTAATCCCTAAATGCTGAACCCCAAGCCCTAAACCCTGATTCCAAAAGCCTAACCCCTAAACCCTAGGCCCTAGACCCTAAAACACTAAACCTTAAACCCTAACCCCTGATCCCTAAACCACACACCCGAGACCCTAAACCCTAAACCCTGAACCCTAATCCCCAAACCCTAAAACCAAGACCCTAAACCCTATCCCCTTCAGAGGAAGTCTGTGCTAGAAGCCTCGAGGTTGTTCATAATGCTTTCCCCATGATATTCGCGGAAGCCTCCAGAGGAGCTAACTAGGGTGTAGGGTTTAGTATTTAGGGTTTAGGATTTAGGGTTCAGGGTTTAGGATTTAGGGTTCAGGGTTTAGGATGTAGGAAATTAGGGTTTAGGGTTTAGGGCCTATGAGGATCAGGGTCTAGGGTTTAGGTTCTATACGGATCAGGGTTTAGGGCTTGGGATCCGGAATCAGGGTTTAGGGTATTGGGTTCCGGAATAAGGGTTTAGGGTCGACAAGGGTTTAGTGTTTAGGATTTAGGAGCTCAAGACTACGTGAAGGAATAGTAACGGACTACTGCAGCACTGTGGTTACAGAGATAAATGCTACCATTTCCTGCAAGCTACCAGTAAATAAAGAGGCTATGATTTATGGCTTGGGGTTGTTGGCCTTTAGGAATGCCGGGTTTGTGGTTTAAGGTCTTACGCAGCGCAGGGTATCGATCGGTAGCTCACCAGTCCAAGACGTCGGGGTGAAGAGTTGAAAAGCATGCGGGACAACTAAAACCTAAATCCAACTGCCAAGTGTGCAGTCATTGAGTACTTGGACTCAACGAGCTGCCCTGAACACTATATCTCTGCAAGGAGGTGTGCTGGAACTTAGGGTCTAAGGTTTAGGGGCTTATTAATGCTGACGCTTTCGAAGCATCCTCTCTTATTGCAAATTGTCCATGGCTGCCAAACTAGTCCTTCAGGAAGCCTTTGTAGCAATGTCGTCCGAGGCACGCCGTCGCCTGCAACACGTGAGGCTCCTTCAGCTTTACTGAGATTGCTGCGAAACTCTCATCGCAACATACCTCCATGGATACCATAAGCCGCGCACGAAACCGTCCGCTCTGATGTTGGAATGTTGGGCTCGGAGTCGGAGGAGGCCAAGGGCACTTTCTCCATCCAGTTACACCTCAGCGGTGCGCCTCTGGCTGCGCCAACGAACCGTGGGTTTGGCGGGAAGATCATGATTTGGCCACCATTTGGGAGTTTCAGGCTTTGAAGACCAGCCGGGCTGCTGCAAACCTATAGGGGTTTCCCAAAATTAGGGGTACCTTATTGGGGTTCCCCATAATAAGGATTATACTATATTGGGGTCTATATTAGGGTCCCCTTATTTTGAAACTACCATGTCTTTTTGCGGTACGCGAACTGGTCCCACGGTTTTTTGGGTTGCCATTTTCGCAACTGCCGGGTCTCAGCAATGCCCTGCAGGATCACAATGGCGAAGCTGCAGCTTGAAGAAAGCATAAGAAAGCTATCTACCTGTGATGGCTCGAGCTTGTTTGGAGGCATGCTGGGGGGAAAGCAGATGGTACTGGACAAGCCACTGCTACCCTCCCGCGAAAATCTCAAACCTTCTTGCTGTTTCATTCCCATGGTGTGCCATATGAGTCATATGAGTGCTTCCAACTCAATTCTAGAGGGGTGACCCGCAACAACTCCTTGTAGCCCATGTATATGCGCATCTCTTGGGATGGATTTAGGGTTTATAGGTTGATAGGTTTTGGTATGTTACCGAGATGTTCAATCCTATTCGCTCGGATGCTTCCGGACTGCTCAGTCGCACCACCCTCACAACCATCAATAAACCTGGAAAGCTTAAGTTTAGGGCATACTGTAAGTTGGTTTAGGGTCTTATGGGGGAGCACCAGCGGCAATAACAACACTTCGCATCAAAGTCGTGGTGACGCCGTTGGTGATGATGACGCTGGCATCCTAAACCCCTAAGCCTATAAACCCTGGACCCTAAACCCTAAACCCTGCACCTTAAACTCTAAACCCTGAACCCTAATCCCTGAGGGTTGAGGGAAGCGACAGCGAGGTCAACTCAAAGCACTTCTCCATGGGTTCAGGGTTTCGGGGTTTAGGGTTTATGGGTTTAGGGTTTCGGGGTTTTGGGTTTAGGGGTTTAGGGTTTAGGGTTGCTATTGAGGCACTCGATTTAGGTTACCATAATGGTTATATAGTGATTTCTATGGTTACCTGCTTAAAGAATTCTTGAACAGCAAGCCAGTCTTGTGTTTCGCTTCCTTCAAACCAAAAAACTCTGCACACATTTTGCTAAACTTATGGCTTTAGGGCTTAAGGGTGCTAAGCTGTTTGATGATGAGCCGGAGATAGAAAGCTTTTACCTGAACCCCAAAAGTATGTAGAATAATGGCCTTTGAGGCTATAATTAGGGCTTTGGGCTATTATTTTACCTACTTTAAGGGGTCCAGGTTTCCCTTTGGCTTGATCGCCAGGTTCAACTCCATCGTGTGATTCTTGGTGCTGGTGTTGTCGGTGCTTAGGGTTTAGGGTTTAGGGTTTAAGGTTTAGGGTTTAGGGGTTTAGGGTTTAGGGTATGTCGATGCTTGGTATCTTTGATCTCAAGTATCCACTCTTTTTGGTTCATAGGTAATTATCCCATCTTGGTCAGGATGACACTTGCTACTTTCCTCTTCGTTGCCAGCTGGGCATTCGGGCGGCATGCAGGTCATTGTAGTCCCCTTTCACCTATAACAATAATCCTAATATGTTCTTTAAAGATTCCTTAGAGTTCTACAGCCCGAGACCCCAAACCCTCAGCCACCAAACCCCGAGACCGAAAGGTAGACGCTGCCTGATCCAAAAATAAAACCCTGAGTCACACGCCGTACAGCCCCTGGCACTTAGGACCCCTAATTAAGGGTTAAATTTTAGGTACCTATAATACAAGTATAAAGGAACCCCAAAGCGTGACGCGTCTAAGGTCTGAGCTACGTCCTCAGCAGATTCTGCTGGCAGTTAACCAGGAATACGATATACCTCTCCTAAACCCTCAACCCTAAACCCGAATACGGTATGCCTCTCGCATACCTAAAATACGACTCTGATAATCCTTGCAGAAGCCCCTGAACGGACTTTCAAAAAGGGACCCCCAGAAAAGAAGGCACCCCAGCTTTTTTGGAAAACAACTTTAGGGCTAGGACTTAGGGTTTAGGGCTTAAGGTTATGGAATTAAGGTGTAAGGTGTAGGGTTCAGGGCTTAGGATTCAGGATGTAAGGTTTATCCTAAGCCCTACACCTTAAGGCCCGGCCCCAACCCATACCATACTGGCCCGAAGAAAGTGACAGCTAAGAGGATGATCACCGGATGCCTCAGCTTGCTGGTTGATTCAGGTTTAGGGTTTGGGGTTCAGGAGTAGGGAGGGAATTATGTCAGTTGTTACTCGTGAATGAAGGAATAAGAAAATGGAAGCTACTATAGAGTTGAGGGTTTCGGAAGGGGAAAAGAAGGTTGAATCTACTATAGGGTTTGGGTTCTGGGAACTGAGAAGCAAATGGAAGCGGCCTAGTGCTTCTCAATTTGAACTTCAGCCCTCTGATCACGCAGGGTCCGACATGCTTCCGATCACACTCCAAAGGGGTGTTGAAGTCGCCCTAGACCCTAAACCCTAGACCCTAAAAACCCCAAAACCCTAAAACCCTAAAGCCCTAAAGCCCTAAACTCTAAACCCCAAAACCCTAAAGCCCTAAACCCTACTGCCAGAAGTAGGGTGCTTCGCGCAGGCAATCCTGCCAGATGCTTATGTCGATGGTGGACTTGGAGCCCTCGAAAAAAATATCTATCCTTTGGGATTGCAATAAGCAAAAGGCACAATCATTTTCAAGTACCTAAGCCCCAAAAGTATGTAAAATCATAGCCCTCAACCCAAAATAATAGCCATAAAGGCAATCATTGTACATACTTTTGAGGTCCAGGCAAACCCCAAACCCTAAACCCCAAACCCTAAACCCTAAACCCCCTAAACCCTACACCCCTGGGGTCCAGGTACCCCTAAGATGTAGACCATCCAGGAGCTGTTGCCTCCTGGCTTTGCTTTCATGTGAGCTATAGTCTAAACTCCTTAAAAGGGGTTATACATAGGGGATGATATAGGGGACTACTATAGGGCTTATTAAGGGGGATACTACGAGTGTAGACTATAGCTCATGTGTTCTCCCAGTGTACTGATAGGCCGAGATAACACCCAAAGAAGCTGCGTCGCCAGGGATTCTCACATGCAGAAGTCGACCGGGGATTATCAACCCCTAAATCCTAAACCCTAAATAGTAGTTTCCATATTCATTTTCATTATCCCTATATAACCCCAAATTATAAACCCATTAAGGTTATCAATCACGGTGTAACCCTAAACCCTAAACCGTAAATCCTAGGTAAACCCATTCAGGTTATCAATCACGGTGTGTGAACCGGATCCCATGGGCTCTACATAGTCGCTTCTGCATCAAGACTAAAACTCCGCCTCGTTCTCTCCTGTTTTAGGGTTTAGGGTTTAGGGTTTTAGGGTTTTAGGGTTTTAGGGTTTAGGGTTCTATTACCTGAGCCAAAGTATGTAGAATAATGGCCTTTTGGGCTGTTTTAGGGATCTTGGGGCTATTATTCTACCTACTTTTGGGGTCCAGGTAGGGTTTAGGGGCCTGAGGAAACAACTTGCCACTCATCTCCGTCGAATTGAGAGCTTCCTTTCCATAGAGTCTGTTGCAGAACCACCAGAGAAACATCTTCGTATTGTGGCTCTTCTAATTGTACCAGCAACTCTTCCCAAGCTCCTCCGGTACCAATACAGGGTTTAGAATGGAAAAGAAAATGGAACCCGGAAACCGAAATCCTTATTCCTAAGCCGCCGCGTGGTTATTCTGGCGCTTACGAGTACTGTTGAGAAAACCCTGCATGACCCTAATATAACATAGCACCAGAATCCCCAAGGTGTACTGGACTTAGGGTCACGCCCTAAACCCTGTACCCTCTAAACCCTAAGCCCTAGACCCTCGACCCTCTGTACCCTAAATCCTAAACGCTAAACACCAAACCCTAAACCCTAAACCCCACACCCTAAAACCTAAATCCCAAACCCTGAACCCATCCCTTGGATCCCTCCTTTATGTCTTCATTGGTCGACTAAGGCTCCCTGTCTACTTGAGGGCCGACATCGTGCAGCTCCACACTCGAATGGAGCCGTGCCCAATTAGGGGCCACCGCCTGGGCGTTTAGGGGTTAGGGTTTAGGGGTTTTAGGGTTTAGAGGTTTTGGAGTTTAGGGGTTTTAGGGTTTCGGTCTTAGGGGTCACCGTGGATACCAAAAGTCCTTCAAGCACATAAAGCCTTAAGAATGAGGGTGCCCTTGTATACTGAGGTCATACCTTGTTTACTAAGGTCATAAAGGCTTTTCAACCTCAGCAGTATTGGCTGAGGGTTTGGAGGAGTATGGTGGAGTTCAGGGTTTATGAGGTTTGGAGGTTTTGAGCTTAGCAACAAAGACCGGGAGGCTTTGTCGACCTGGGTTCAAGGCGGCCGAAAGCTACAAATAGTGTTCAGAGTTTAGGGTTTAGGGATTAAGTTGTTGCGACAAAGACGGGGCGTAGGTCACAGATTCCAAGGTGTCCGCTGGGCGGTTGAGGCTTTGGGATTTAGGGTTTAGGGTGTGGAAAAAAGGCTTCTAAGTCCGGAACCGGAAGCACCCCAACCCCCAAAGCCATAAGACCCTAACATCCCAAGGCTGAACCGGAAATGGCTAAACCCTAAACCCTATATATATATATATATATACATAACCCCTACATAACCCCAAAATAACTCCCTTATAACCCCTTATAGGCCTCTTGCTATATAAACCCCAAATAACTCCTCATATAACCCCTCACAAGACCTTTCTAGTGGTACCCCGCATGCCCTAAACCCTAAACCCTAAACACTAAACTCTAAACCCTAAAACTCGTAAACCCTAAACCTTAAAACCCTAAAAACCCCTAAACCCTTAAAGGGTTCTGCCAAGGAATGGGCTCGCCGCGGCCGCAATCTGAAGCAAGGCGAGAAGCCTTTCCGGCAGCTGTACTCCAGAATCCTGGTTAAAGGTTTGAGGGTTTTAGGGGTTTAGGGTTTAGGGTTTTAGGGCTTTAGGATTAAGGGTTTTAGGGTTTTAGGGTTTAGGGTTTAGGGTTCAGAGCTTAGGGTTTTAGGGTTTAGGGTTTGGGGGTTCAGAGTTCAGGGTTTAGGGTTCTTAGGGATCCAAGTATACAAATTATACCTACATGGGGCTCTAAGCTCTACACATATTATTTACATGAGTGTATTCGCATTCTTGGAGTGTGCTTTGCGTCGCAGTGTTCAGGGCTTAGCGTTTCAGTGGTTACGACTTAAGCCTTGAGTGTGTTTACGGTGCAGGGCTGTGCTTTCAGAGGCTTTGTATCTCTGTGCTTGCTGAATCCAAGAAAAGTGTTACTGCTTTGAAGGTTCATGTGCGCTAGTTGTCCTTCTGTGAGAGTGATACGCATTCATCATCAGGGTGTTTCTCAAAACTGCTCCTGTAGACTGTAGATTCCTTCGCAACCCACATGTATCCCAAATGAAACCCAAGGCCTGAACACCAAGCTCTGAACCCGCAAGATGTGACCTTTGCCCTGTGCACCACACGTTTTGGGATGTGCTGGGCCCGGAAATAGGATTTCAGGATCTTGGCATTTGTGCTTGAAGCAGTCCCTATAGAGAACGGCAAGCACGTACCGAAAGGTTCACAGTTAAATTCAAGTGTGGACCTCCCAAACCCAAAGGGTCCAAGTACCCAATCATTATGGACTTGGGGTAAGTATATGATGATTAAGTACTTGGACCCTTAGGGTAATAGCCTTCAACTCAGAAATAACGCGAACTTTACTAGGTTTAAAGCGAATATTTTGAAGCTAGGTCCATACTGACCAAACGGTTCCTCCTAGAAGCTTCTGTTGTAAGCTGCAGAGATTCTGTAGGATCTCATGTAGACCCCTCATTAATAGCCCCGCCCTCCAATTGGGGTTCAAATAGGGATCCTATTATTCAGGCCCTTAAAGGGAGTCGGCTTATTAATTAGGGGTTTACATTAGGGGTTTCAGGGCATTGCTCAAAATTGGATTTCCGTATTTCAACACTCTTGCATACCTCAACCCCTATGATTGGGACACCCTCCACGAGAAGGGGTCCACAATTTGTTGATTCAGCAGCAAATCCCTGTCATGCACTGAAAGCAGACTATTGGGGATTGGGAAGCTTCTCCAAACCCTAAACCCGAAATCCTTAATAAGAGACCTTGTATTCACCTAACCCTAAGGGTCCCAGTACTTAATAATCACATACTTACCCAAAATCTGTACTACGATTGCTATTACCAATATCCCAAGTACCTAATAATTGGGTACTTGGACCATCAGGGTAACAACCCGTGTGTATCCCCTGGTTCCCTAGTAATTAGCCTTTTTTTGCAGCAAACTCCTATTTTATGGGTCCAAGTACCCAACAATCAGGTACTTGCGGTTTTGGTAGTAGTAATTGTAGTACAGGCTTTGTGTAAGTATGTGGTTATTCAGTACTTGGACCCTTAGGGGTACAGGAGTCATTGCCCCGTAACCTCTGCTTGGGTAGGCGCGTTTGGGAGATGCCTCAGGAAAGCAGCAGCAGGAGCCAGAAACGCAAGCGCTTGTTACGCCCGCGCAGCTTCGCAACTTGCCAGTCTTCAATTGAAGAAGGATGTAGAAAGCTCAAATATGAATTGGAAAGACTATCCCCGCCATATTTTGTAAATATTTGGTACTCTAGACCCGATTTCGCAGTCTCATCGCTACTCTAAGGCCTGGACAATCCTTTCAGCGCATTCGATCTTCGAGACCAGGTCTCATAAGGCTTATAGGGCTTAGTCCCTACGTGCCCCTAAACCCAATGCCCAAGGTGCATCCTGCCCTTCAACCAGTCTCCTAAGGGTTCCTCCCAGCATTTGGTATCAGAGCTGTAGATTAGTTGAGGGCTTTACATTCCAAAACCTTTTTGCGACCCTAAACCCTAAACCCTAAGGAACTTTAATGTCAACCCCTCCTAGCAGGAAACCTCAAGTATAGTGGGAATAGAATGAGAATATACCTACGAGGCTTCTTATACACCTGGTATGTTCCTACTCTATTCTTTGGGGTTCCCTGCTCGGGGGGTTCCCATTAAAGTCCCTTTATTAGGGACCTACTTGGAGAATCAGAATTACTTAGTATGCTAACCCCCAAAAGCCAGATAGTACCCCCAGCTACCCCAATTATGAACCTACTTATTGCTAAGTCCCCCCTGACCCTCCAAGTACAGTAAACGCTACACATCTTGTGGGCCTCAGAGGTTCTTAGGCCGTCCTGGGGACATGCACAGGTACATGCGCACCCTTGTTTTGATACTCTGTACCTCATAAAGGCTGGGCTGCTGTTGAGGAACTTAAATTAAGTTGCCATAAGCTGGATATATAGTAAAGAATAGGGTTTCCTGATAATAGCACCATCGTTTAGGTTAAGTTGCCAGGACTGTTGTAAGGCTCCAAGTCATGATTCGACATGACTTGAGATGTATTCAGCAATTCAGGGTTTCCGGAACGCCTAGACAAATTAACCCGAAACCCTAAACTAACCAAGAAAGGTCAGAATACCAAACCTCAAAGGCAAGTCCTTGCCTAAAGCTCTCTATGGCGAGTGGCAGACAGAGGCACGGCAGAACCAGGCGCAAGAGGGGCTTCGGTCAGGGTTTAGGGTTTAGGGTTTCAGGGTTTAGGTTTCAGGGTTTGGGGTTCAGGGGCTATCATGGGAGCCTGAATAATTACCAGGGATAGAATATAGCCCTGAAACCGAATTCTGTTTGGTGAAGCTCATACATTATCCAGATCCCTGATGTCCTCCCTTCTTAGAAGATGCCTTCTACACATGTGGGCCACCATGCCCCCAAAACGAAGTTCATATGGTGTCGAGCTAGGATCCAGAATGGGGTTTGAGTTGAGGGCTTAATTCTGAACACCATCCTTCCTTGTATTGCAATTCTGTCTATCACGCTCATAATTAGTATCATTGTTACAACTGTTCCATCATGTTTACTACTAAGGTTCAGAGCGTAGAAGCCAGTAATGTGGGAGGCCTGACATTTCAGGGAAAAGTAGGCGCCGATTGTTTTTCAGATGTCTCCAGGTTGTTGTAGAGTTCGTGGCAGTTTATGGGAGGCTTTTGCTCGAATGCTCCTTGGTGTCAAGAACTGCAGTTACGGAGTTGGGGTCTGCTGGTCTGTCCTGCTTAGCAAGGTCAGAGGCGCTTGGCCCATCTAAACCTTTGACTTACTGGGCCTAAGTAGGGAATAAGGGAACACGTTAGAACAGATTCTACGGGAGTAAGAGAGGGATTCTACTCCCTTATTCCCTACTAGCAACCAGTAAGCAAACTTCCCTAGGACAGTGGATTTCGCTTGCCATTCAGTCCCTAAGTGTCCAAAGCATGTGATCGACACATGCTGCCCGAAACCCTTGTAGCGACTCATAGTACAAGAACCTCAAGTATATCTCTAAGGGTCCCAGTAACCAATAATCATAAACTTCCCCAGATCCTGTAAGTACCTACTTGTTGTGTACATGGACCTTCTGGGTATGACTATTCCATGATGGACCCATACCTAGACCCTTGAACCCTACCCTTTCTTTCGGTACCTAATTTTGTATATAGACAATACAAGACATAAAGTTAGGGACCCCCCCAGAAAAAGAGCAGGGTCTACGGGTCTAGGTGGGGAGTAATTCTGCGAGGCCAAACCCAAAGCGAAAGCCAAAGCCAAAGCTGGGGTGTCAACGAGCCTGGCCTGAACTTAGGAATCCCTTGAAGGCTTAGGGTTTTGGGATTAGGGTTTAGGGTTTAGGATTTAGGGTTTTGAAGGCTTAGGGTTTTGAGATAGCTTGCAGCTTTGGGGCTTAGGCTTTGGGACTTTGGGGCTTAGGGTTTTGGGATAGCTTGGGGCTTTGGGGTTGGGACTTTGGGGCTTAGGGTTTTGGGATAGCTTGGGGCTTAGGCTTTGGGGCTTAGGGTGTTGGGATAGCTTGGGGGTTTGGGGTTTGGACTTTGGGGCTTAGGGTTTTGTTGTGTGGGGTTTTGCGTTTGGGGCTTTGCCCTCAACCCTATAAACCCTGGGGGCTTAGCGCTTCGGGTTACGGGTGTCGAGGAGCCTGGTTTGAAATGTAGAAGGCTTCGACAATCAGTTCAAATATACTTCTACAAGTATTTCTATGGGTTGAGGGTTAATATACTTTACAATCATTTCTTTGGTTTAGGGTTTAGTCATAGTGTGTTTGTTTTTATGGATGATTTTGGTTGAGCTTTGGAAGGCTTTGCGACTTAGGGTTTTGAGCTGCGGGCGCGCTGCTTTGGTGTTTTCAGCTTTAGGCTTCGGGTTGAGGACCTAGGTACCCCAGTAGTACCCTTTTCCCCTTTTTATTTTGGGGGGCTCCTGATTAAAGCTGAATAGTAGGAAAAAGGGCACCCTTATCTTTAAGTTACTGGGAAACCTAGGAACCTATGGAGGACTTCTGCAATTCTTCTGTTCGGATGTATAATCAGTACACCATGGTTGAGAGGGTACGAAGGGGGCCTGGTTGTCGAGAAGCTACCACTTGTTTAGAGGTCAGTGGTTTAAAGCCAACACGCTAAGCCCAAAGCCCGAAACCTTCATGCCTAAACCGTGGTGTAAGGTTTGGGATTGGTTTGGGAGGATCAAAACATGTGGATTCAGGAATGTTCCCTGAACAATACTCAGGTCCCACTAAATTGTAACTGCGTTCTGTCCTCTAAACCCTAAGGCCCTAAACCATACACCCTTTTTTAAGTTCGGTGCAGTATCGACACATGTATGGGCAGTCTCTCTCTCTCTCTCTCTCTGCCTGCAAGATATACCGGCCTTTTCTCTCAAGATCATGTTCAACAAACCTCTAGTGAGGCTCCAGTAGTTCCCATATTTCCCTAGTTTTTGGAGGGTCCCAAAACCATAGAACACAAGTTGCAGACGTGCCCGTTCTTGGTCCGTCCTTGGAGGAGAGTCCAAGGACCCAAACGATAGGGTTTTAGAGTCCAAATACCATTCATATCGTAGTATTTGGACCCGAAAGCCCTATTATTTGGGTCCCTGGACCCTAAACCCTAAACCCTAAGCCCTAAAACCCTATTATTTGGGTCCTTGGATCCTTAGGGTTAAACAATATTACCACCTGGACCCTCAAGATTAATGTTGAGACAGGTAGCCTGGGGACCCCCAAAGCCTAGGGGTGGTCCCGATGGAAGTTTAGGGTTTAGGGTATAGGGTTACCCAAAGGGTCCAAGTATCCAAGAATTTGGTACTTGGGTTTAGGGTACTAGTAATTGTAGTGCAGGTTTCGGGTAAGTATAGAAATATTAGGTACTTGGAGCCTTAGGGTTAGTGAATTGTACTGGAAATATTGGGCCCCCTTAAATTATGAACTTCATAGAGGTCAATTGGACAAATTCCCAAAATTATGGACATTTTCCAAATCAACCCCGTTAGAAATCCTAATCATGACCCCCATGATCCCCTCATAATTCCTAATATATCCTTAGGGGCCTACATGGACTCCCATGTGTCCGTGGGGTAAACCATAAACCCTAGACCTGAAACCCTAAACCTGAAACCCTAAGCCCTGAAACCCTAAGCCCTGAACCCTAAACCCTAGACCTTAAACGCTTAACCCTTAACTCTACACCTGCAATGTGTGGTAGATCAAGCAAGCTTGAAACTGCATGTAGCAATGGGCCAGGATGCCCCGTAGACCGCATATAAGGTTTGGGTTTAGGGTTTATTGGGTTTAGGGTTTACGGTTTTCGGGTTTAGGGTGAGCTACTGTCTTTTTTGCTTTTTAAGAGCCCCTTAATAGCGGACATAGGGGTCGCGCTTGTTGTTTAGTCTAGTCCGTAGCTGCGTGGGATCCATGTCCATTGAATTATGTTGGAAATAATGACTTCAGCGAACTGTAGAGGCCTGATACAAGAATGTAGGGCTTAGGGCTGAGTAGGGGTTAGGGAGCGCACGGATGACAACGCCAGCAACAGAAAAGATGATCAGAAAACGAGGTGCAAACCCATCAACCTTGACAAACAGCCTGACCCTGCTCGGCATCGGGAATGGATTGTGGACCTCAAAGAGAAGGTCGCTAATGCATTCTGTATGACACCGAGTATGCCTTGAAGTGGGTTGGAATCCCTGATGGTGCTGACTACAAGTCGCCTGCGGCGAATTGAAAATATGGTAGTTTCCCAAAATAGGGGAACCCCAATATAGACGCAAAAATACTACAGTCCTAATTATTGGGACCCCCAAAAAGGTACCCCTAATTTTGGGAACCCCCCATATGGTAATTTTCAGAATGAATTCAACTCTGCTCTCCGTGCCAATATCGTTCCTTCGTATAAGCAGTGTACGACTGTGGTTTACTATACGCCTCCTTACAAAAACTAGTGTGATCAAAGGGGCTCCTGCATCAGGTAGTTAGGCAGCAATACCTGTACATCTCTAGGGTCCGGGGTGTATGAAGTAGTCGGTTTTGAACTATGCTGAGGCAATTTCAGGGTTCCTTTGAAATATTGGTGTGTGTGTGTGTCTATATGTGGTGTCCACTGCGGGGGTACATCGATTTAAGATCCTCCCTAAACTCCAAACCCCAAACCTTAAACACCAAACACCAAAACCCAAATCCTGAAAACCAAACCCCAAACCTTACACCCTAAACCTATATTTCCTTCACAAGCCTTGAGGCCTGCACTCCGAGCCCCTCAACCCTACAATCCCCAGGGCCCCTTTAAAGGGTACTTAACCCCAAACCCTAAACTCACCCTTTGAAGGGTAACCAGGATTAGTCTTTCGTAAACCCTAAACCCAAGACCCTAATTTACTAACCCCAGGCGCCTGCGAACGAAAACTGCCAACACCTCTGGACTTCTGGAGTTGCCAGCGCCCGCCACGCGCAAGAGGAAGGTCTCCTGAGCAGCATTTTTCTGGGGTTTAGGTAGGGTTTAGGGTTTAGTGATTAGGAGTTAGGTTTAAGAGGAAGGTCTCTTAAGCGTTTTATTTCGGGTTTACGGGTTTAGGAAGTTGAGTGGATACCCTAGGGATCCAAGTATCCAAATAGCACTTGCATTGGGCCCTCAAGTCTGTAAATATTACCTACATTGGGCTATTTGGATCCCTAGGGATGCACCGTTTCAATTTAAAGTAACATACCCAGAGGGTCCACATATACAACTATTAGGGAATTAGGCCCCAAAATACCATGCTATAGAAGGAATTATGGGTCCCAATTCCCTAATGGTTGTATATGTGGACCCTCTGGGATACATCGCCAGGACGAAAGTTTCGACACGCCAAGGTACATCTTACTGCCGTATTTTAGCGCGGAGAGATTTCCAGGGCAGAGGCTCCGTTTTACGTGGCCAGCGTGGCGGAGTAATTATGATCCTGGAATAAACTTATACTATTATAGAGTTCCTGGCGGAGAGCCTGTGCTAGGAGTCTACGGGGAAAGGGTCGGCACTTGCCATACATATTGCATTGTCAGCCCGCGTGGCGAACTTTTGTCCTGCCGCAGTAGCTTCCTGAGGGTTTGAGGGTTTATGCTTTAGCGTGTGGGTTATTTTCTGGCAACACTTCCGCGAGCCGACTCTTGTAGAAGGTCTGCATGGCTTGGAACATGGTCACCACAGAACCTTCTGATGATAATAACTGAAAAAGAATATGCCTCAGAACGCTATATAAACTACTCAGGCCACTACAGTACACAAGCTTTGTTACCTTGAGCCCGGCAATTCAGGCTTGGGCTTGCTGCTATAGGCCTCTACGCCTATCCTACTTGGAGCATGAAATCCTATGCCATGATGTCAGTTCTCGCAGTTAAGCCTACCCAAAGGGTCCATGTAGGTATATGGGATATACTTGGGCCTTAAAGTAGGTATACGGGAACCCCTTTGGGCCCTAAGTATATACCATACACTTACATGGACCCTTTGGGCTAGACTTTTGTAGGAATTCAGGGTTTAGGGTTTCAGATCCAAATATTTTGTGTGTTTGCCGTACTCCGACGTTTGCCACTGTGCAAAACGATTTCCAAGCTGTCCTGCGTCGGGCACACTGAAAATGAAGAACCCTCAGCCGTCAGATAGGTCACACTTCTTGACTATTCATCTTTGTAGCATCTTGACTTGTTGCTGTAGTGTCACTGCACACAAACCAAACGAGCGTGTTCCAAGCGTGTACAGCCAAAGAGGCCTTTATGCACGAACATGACAAACCACATGCTATCATAGGACACTAGTGTGCACCAAAGCCCCTTTTCCAGTTAAGCTCAGCTCTGCTTAACACCCTAGAGACACAGGGTTTAGGGTTTAGGATTTAGGGGTTTGGGGTTTAGGGGTATAGGGTTTATTGTTAGTGTTCATGTCTGTGTTCTCTGCTTCTGCCATTCGATTCTCCCGAACTTGACTTGATCAGGCCCTTACACGCCCTCAACCCAAAACCTTGGACTCTACATAATGTAGTGGCTTCCATGTTCTTTCCCACTTCCCTTCTGTAGCTAGGTCTGACCCTACAATCTAAACCTAAATTGTAGTTTCCATGTTCTGTTCTATTGTCCCAATATGACCCCAAAACTACCCAGATCACCCCCTAAACCCTAAACCCTAAACCCAGATTACCATCCTCGGGTTTCAGGGTCAGATGGGAGCTGCCAAGCATAAGGTTAGGGGCATATCCGGAGAGACTGGGTGTATGATAGGGTTTAGGGTTTAGGGTAATTAACATAGGGTTGGGGGTTCAGGGTTGAGGGTATGTATAGTACCCGACTCGGGATTCATATGACAGCCAGTAACTACACCTAGGGGGCTGGGTTAGGTGAGTCGTCCTCCTGCTTTCTTTGCTTGGTCGCATGTATCTTTTCCCCGTGCCTCCGAAAACTGTAGCAGAATGCCTTCAACTTGCGCCTTACTAAGCCAAGGCCAAAGAGCCCAGATGCCCTTCAGACTGTAAACCCCAAAACCTAGTGTTTACTGGTATAGACTTGGCACCAAAGAGCGTCTCATAAAGGTTCTTTGGGGTTTAGGGTTTGTGGGTAGCGGGGTAGCATGGAGACAATTAAGTAACTAAGGCGAAACTATGTCATAAACCTGGGACCCTACATTTCTTCCATGAACGACTGCAAGTCCACATGCCAAAACATCTAGGGCTTGCGTAGGCTGAGCATGCAACATCCCAATATCCCAAAAAGTGTGCTCTCATTCGATGTTGAGGATTAAGATAAGCGTGGGATCGACTGGTCATGGCAAGGCTGAGAAAATCAAGCTCGCCAATTTCGAAGCATGGTTGGAGAAGCTCAAACAATGGCTAGACGTGCGGGGTTGCTCGACAACAATTCATGTCAGAATGCCTGCTTTTTTGAAAATCATGTGCGCTTGTGGAGGGATGCTCTTCAATTTATGTTTGGGAGATTGTATTCTCTTGCTTTTCAAGACGTCGCTGCCTGACAGCATTCTCTCTTGCATGCACTATGCACAAGTAGGTAGCCCTAGGGCGCCATGTTTATAAATAATGTCTACATTGGGCTCCAAAGCTTATAAATAATGACCTACATTGGGCTATTTGGTGGTTTCCTACAATTAGGGGTACTTTTGGGGGGTCCCCATAATAAGGAATAAAGTATTTTGGGGTCTATATTGGGGTCCCCCTATTTTGGGAAACTATTATTTGGAGCCTTAGGGTAGGGAAGAAGATTCCAGCAACGGCCATCTGCCTCTTTTGAAGGTACCGGCTTAGCTTCAAGTTTCAAGGCCAGGCTTTATTATCCAGGCTGTAGCTTACCTTTTAGGCTTTAGGGTTTAGGATTTGATTTAGAGTGTAGAATTTAGGGTTTTGGGGTTTAGGCTTTGAGGCTTAGGTTCTTGCCTGCTACGCCCCAAGGAAGGTGAAATGCAGGGATTTAAGTCATTCATGGACAAGCCCGTGCGGAATCTTAAGCCGAAGCCCCAAACCCCAAACCTGGCTCACCGTTGAACATGATTCTCTGCCCCATTTCCTCTAAGGCCACATTAGCATTCAACAAAGAACACAATATGAGCTATAGTCTACACTCCTAGTATCCCCTTAATAACCGCTAAAATGGGACGCGAATATAATCCCCATGTAACCTTTGAAGGAGTTTAGACTATAGCTCATATGGCGATAGTATCACAATGAAGAAGTGGAAGCTGTGGGGCTCAGGCAGAACCATCTCATCCCCCTGAGTATCCCTGAAGTTCAGGGTTTAGGGTTTAGGTGTTACCAACACTTTCGTGCTGGGTCCACGTTAAGGAGACTTTGTAGTTTTGGGCTTTGGGGATGGTTTATTTTACCCTCAAACTAGACTCGACCCTCAACCGTAATTAAACCTCAAACCCCAAACTAAACCCTTGATAGCCCATGCGGGGCGTGGGTTTCCTGACGTACCTGCAAGAAGGTCTTTTGAGGGGGTAAGGTAAATGCTATAATGGGTGTGCATGGGCTGGTTGGCCCCAGAGATGTGGTGTAGGCTGTCTTGGGATTGTTTGTGGGGTTTAGGGCTTCATGGGTTGCCCTGCTACCCCCCTCTACACATGATTAAGCCCAAGTATCCTTAAGTAACCTTGATTAAAGGGGGCGTGATAGGGGAACCCATGAATGTTGGGGAATCTCCAAACCCTTTTTTGAGATTAGTGCACCACTGGTGGCCTGAACCTGAAACCCCAAAACCCACTTCTGGATCAGCGGAGAAAACCCTAAACCCTGAACCCTAAACCCTAGGGTGACTGAAGTGACACAAGTCTGAGGCCTCGCAAATGTAAAGGGAGTAATAAAATGGGAACCCCGAACAGGGAACCCCAAGAATATAATTGGAGTATTATAGGAACATAAGAACCCTGGTAGGTATATTCCTGTTATACTCCCAAAAAACATCCTTAGGGGTTCCCTGCTCTGGAGTTCCCACTATAATCCCTTGAATACGAGAGTCCCAAAATCCCAGTCCCAGTCCCTAAAGGGTCCAGGTCTAGGGTTTAGGTACCCATAGAGTATATATATGTCGAGTATACTACGACCCGTATAGGACCCCCTGTGGTCCCCAACTTATACTACCGGAAGCTTTGTTCAGGGTACTTCAAACCCCAGTCTACTTGCACCTCTAAATCCGAGTTATGACCATGTTTAGGGGAATGTAGGGGCCTTATAGCTGGGTTATAGGTACACCCTAAACCCTAAATCCTAAACCCTAAGCCGCGACATATTTTGGTGATGAGTACCATGAAGCTCCAAGCATACTGGTACATGGACCAGCCAAGAAGCCTTTGGTGCCCTTCAGCCTGCGCTCTAGAGCCTTTAACCCTTAACCCTAAAGCCCTAAACCCTAAACTTAGGGTTTGGGGTCTAGGGTTTAGGGTTAAGGGTTTAGGATTTAGATCACGGGTTTAGGGCTTAGTGTAGAGTCTACCTAGAGTAGCCTAAACCATTACACAAAGGTAAAGGTACCAACATATTATCCTAGGTACAAAACCATTTTATTGTGTACATGGATCACTTTAGGTGGGGTTTCGGTTGCTGGGTTCAACTTACCTTAAGAAGAATGTAAGAATGTATACGTGGCCTTTTTGTGATATTTGGGCACTGTAGATGGTACCTGGGGGTTTAGGTAAAAGTACCACCCTAAATCCTAAACCCTAAGCCGCATAGTATAGACCTGGGGCCTTAGGGGTCCTAATGCCCAGCGCCCTAAACCCCATGAACCCTGCACCCCTAAACCTCTCCACCCCAAACCCTAAACCCCTGAACCCCTCAACCCTAAACTCTCAAGCCTAAATTCCTAAACCTTAAGCCCTCCCTGAGACCCCAAAGACCCTCAGTTTTACGATTGTATTTCAAGAATTATACCATAGGGTCCTAAAACTGAAGGTCCTTTGGGTCTAAGCCCTCAACTGTCAACCCTAAACCCTAAACCCCTAAACCTAGGCTGTCTGCCTTGGGAGCGAAGTGCTGACAAAGAGGCTCCTCTTTGTGTCCCAAAGGGTCCATGTGGGTATATGGTATATACTTAGGGCCCAAAGGGGTTCCCATATACCTACTTTAAGGCCCAAGTATATCCCATATACCTACATGGACCCTTTGGGTGTGGGATTTGGGGTCTCAGGTTCTACCTATAACCCCAAACAGGTTTATGTTCTGCATGCGGTCCTACACCGTTTGAGCTTTGTTATTTGATTTCGGGTTCTAGTGTCAGGTAGAGTCGAAAAATCAGAAGTTGGGTGGTATTGCAGGGGCCTTGGAGGTAATCTTCGTACACTTTCCTAAGCCGACCTGAGGCTCCAAGCCCAGGTCTATTAATGATGTTTGCTTGGAGCCCCAATTGTATATAAACCTTTTAGGTACCCTAACCCCTAACCCCTAAATTATGGCATGTGGATCCCTAGGGATATGCAGGGCACTTTAAACCTTCTCACAGAATTACCCCAAAGGGTCCATGTAGGCATTTGTGATATACTGGGGCCTTAAAGTAGGGATATGGGAACCCCTTTGGGCCCCAAGTATATACCATATACCTACATGGACACTTTGGGTACATTGCACAAGACGACGACCTGGAATCCTGGAGGTCCTGGATGGGTGTATGCCAAGACCACAGTAGTATGTGGTTTAGGCTTCAGGGTTAGGGTTTATAATACTCACCCTTGAGTAGCAGCATCCTGCATATGTGGGCTCCCCCCAAATGGATTTATACTCAAATTGCCGGGGTTGCGAAATTCCGTATTCGTGGTTCGACGGCTTTGTCCAAAGCCTTGCAGTAATAGTGGGATGAGCAGACTAGGGGTTTAGGCACAAACTTGCAATGATTGAGTCCGACTATGCGTGTGACACGACCCCAATGCATTGTCGTGGGTTTCAGGTATCTTTTGTACAACCTCATGCATCAGCCTGTGCTTGCACCTGCTGTGTGGAGATCCCATACTGCACGCACATGTTGGGCTCCCTGCTGTCGCATTGTTTGCATGCTTCTCCTCGGCCACCACGAGATTCACATGAGGTCAAGGCTTTAGGGTTGAAGGAGTTGGGTTTTCCAGCTGAGGCGCGCAAGCGTACTTCTCCCTGAGGTTCGTTATAGTCCTAACTAAGTTGACCCTGAGACTGGCATGGAGGGGAGGATAAAGTGCCTCTCATGAGTGAAGGCTTTTAATCCGCCCAGGTTGTATGAGGCTGATGGGAGGAGTGATGTAGGGACCCTTAAGGGTACCTACATTTTTTTGGTTTCAGGGTTTAGGGTTTAGGGTTCAGGCTTCAGGGTTTAGGCTGTAGGGTTCAGGGTTTGGGGTTTAGGCTGTAGGATTTAAGGTTTTGGGTTGCGGGCTTACGGTTCAGAGTGTAGGGTTTAGGATACTCTCCATTATTGGGGCCATGTTTGGTGGTGCAAGATTTCCTCCATCCGCGGCCATGCCAAACCCTAAACCCTAAAACCATAACCAGAGCTTTCAGGAGAAGAAGTTGGCGGCATGGGTGGCCAAGGCAGGCGATGCACGACGCGTACCGTAGGGCCTTCAATGGATACCAATCCCAAAGGGTCCATGTAGGTATATGGTATATGCTTAGGGCCCAAAGGGTTCCCATATACCTACTTTAAGGCCCAAGTACATCCCATATACCTACATGGACCCTTTGGGAATGATATGGTCCTAGATTTTAGCATGATGTATGGGTGATTCGTGAGTAGGGCCCTGTACTACTTAGTTGTGGAATCTTCTGGGTATAGAGATTTTGATTGATTTCTACTAGTACTCTTACTTCTAACATAATGACTATGGTTGTTGCCCCTATTAAGTGGTGTCCTTATGATGTCTATTTCTATTCCCATTACTGTGATAATGATTCCTTTTGTTACTATTATTCTGTTGCTAATCTTAAAAAGGGAGATCTGGGTCCCTGCGGTTTGTGGCTCGGGGATTTGGGATTGGGTGTAGGGCTTGAGGGCCATTGAGTAGGGAATGCTGCAGTCAGGTGTTAAAAGAAACATGCAAAATTCCTAGGGCTACCCAGGCTAGCCATGAATACCATACTCCAAAAACTAAAGCTGCGGTGTTCAGTCCAGGTACCCCACTCTGTTCTTTCGTGCTGTTTGGAGCCCAAACCTCTAAACCCTAAACCCAAGGTTGACCAAGCATAAGCATGCCCAATGCAATGCCCATACATCTCAGCGACGAGATGCCCAAACCCACATTAAGCCCTTAATCCCCAAACCTAAGCCCTCAAACCTGAACCTTAATTAATCCCTAAACCCAAAACCCTGAAGCTCCAGATCAGTAACTCGACGTCATAAACCATCAGCAACCCTTCTTGATCCCCGTTTGAACGCCTAGGGTTGAGGGTTTGAGGCCGTGTAAAGCCCTAGATACTCCCAATGTAATTCCTTCAGTGCTGCGCGATGTTCCCCGGGATTCCAAAACCCTATAGACGCTAAACCCTAAACCCTCTTAAAGACTACATCGGAGCCTCAGAACCATTGTAGGGCATGGGTCTAAAATCAAGGGTTTAGGATTCAGGGCTTAGGGTCAAGGGCTTTGGAAAACACTAAACCCCTAAACCCTAAACCTTAAACTCCTAAACCCTAAACCCTACCCCCCTAAACCCTAAACCCCTGAACCCTAAACCCCTGATCCCTAAACCCTTAACTGTAGCCACTGGCTATTGGAAACCCTCAGGCCCACCCACCCCAAACCTCCCCCAAATCCCGAAATTCCAAAGCCCTACATGCTAGATCCTTAATTCCCTCCCTGCTCCCTAAATTCCTAAGCCCTAAGTCCTTAAATCCCTAAGCCCCAAATGCCTAAATCCCTCAGCCCAATCACGAGGCCCAAAAGGCCTACAGCAAGCGCACAGTGCCATCGAGTCAGGTGACTGCACTGGAGGCCTCGAGTTGGTTTAAAGGTTGTGGGTTTCAGGGTTTCAGGGTTTAGGGTTTCAGGGTTAAGGGATGTGGGGTTTAGAGATTTAGGGTTTAGGGATTTAGGGCTTAGGGATGTGGGGTTTAGGGATTTAGGGTTTACGGACGTGGGGTTTAGGGATGTGGAGGGTTGGGTTTGGGGTTTGGGGTTTAGGATTTGAGGTGCAGGGATTTGTGATAGGGGGAAAGATTTATAGGGTTTGCGGTTTTAGGGCTTAGCGCCGATAAAGGTTTAAGTGCCCATTGCGTTGCTATATGCATATATGGGTTTCCAGGGGAGTGAAGAAGTTAAAGCTGAGTAGCGACAATATGTATATGTAGTATAGTGAAACCCTTCTTTTGGTAACCAACTTCAAGTTTCTTAGCAGCAACCTTGTGTTTTCAGGCTTTTAGGGTTCAGGGTTGAGGGTTCAATGTGTTTACGGTTCTGGTTTTGACTGTTTGGGCTTGGAGGGCCCCTGCGAAGAAACGCGCCCCTTTCAAGAGGTTATAGGGATAGTATAGGTTAGGAGTACCCCCCACCCTGTTATAGTGGTATAATAGGGCGATCATAGAATTCTTGTTATCCTTTCTATTCACTATTACTGAGTGGGGGGGGGGTGCACCTAAGATAGTATAGGGTTCTATAGGGTCTGTTTGGGGGAGGTTGTCTGGTTTCGACTTGCTCCAGTAGGGTAGGGCTTACTTGCCTTTGGTCAGCTAGGAATGAAGGAATGGATCGTTATAGTAGTCCCTATATAACGCAGTATAGTCGTTTCCATTTTTTTTGCAACCCTAAACCCTAAACCTATATAACCCCTTACAGTACTTTCCATTTTCTTTTCCATTCCTAACCAAAGGCAAACCCTAAACCCTAAACCCTAAACCCTAAGCTTTAGGACGGGGCTAGGGATTGCTCCGTGTTTAACGTAAAATTCTTCAGGGCTTGCCTTGCAGTTGGAGTACAGGGTTTAAGGTCTAGGGGTTTAGGGGTTTAGGGGTTTAGGGGTTTAGGGTTTTGGGGTTTAGGGTTTAGGGTTTAGGGTTAAGGTTTTAGGGACCTATGGCGACAATACAAAGCAAAGCTGTTGTGTTTGGTGCATGGGCATAGCTAGGATTCTGATCATTTTGGTGCTGTAGGCCTATGACTATCATCACTATTCCGCACATGAGCGTTGCCCTGGCCTGCAGTTTGTTATCCCGAGGTAGTTACCGTAAGTGGGTAGGGAGCTTTCGCGGCTCTGAGCACCAAGCCTTACACTTCATGCACCTTGAACCCTGAACTCTTAACCCTAAACCCTTGGTCCCTCAGCGCCCTCAAACACGATCCCCAGGCCCTGAAGCAACACAGTCCACTTAGAAAATTAGCACGGTACCCCCATGTGGTTAGTGGTTTAGGCTGTTGAAAGACTGCGGTCCTTTTGGAAAGGGGATGCTACAGTTTGGGGAAAGGCAGCTCAGACGCCCGGCGATTCCTGAACTTCGGGTGATGCCCACAAGCTGTGGGCGTTTCCGAAAATTAGGGGCACCNNNATAATAAGGATGATAGCATTTGGGGATCCATATTGGTGTCCCCCTGTTTGGGAGAAGACCATATACAATTGCGCTTGGGCAGAGACCCATACTTCTCCGCTCAACCTAAACCCTAGACTATACACCCCAAACCCTAAGCCAAACATCCTTCTAATCCTTTGATGATAGCCTAAGTTGAAACTCTTTACTCCGGAAAGCATAGCCAGATAGATAGCTAAACGGCGTGCCCTATTTCGCAGCCTGCATGTAAGCCCCCCGCCCCCACCCCCGAAACGGTTCCGATGAATTAATAATTGTAAACGCTAGCGCGCGCCCGCCTCGGCTGGCGGGGCTTCCCACTGTAGGAACATGTAAGTATAGATATACAGGTATTTAAGTTAGGTATATAGATACAATCATATGCTTATTACAT